>APFE031314327.1:0-20833 GCA_000404065.3 Pinus taeda
CCACTCTTGCTTTGGCTAACATTGTAGACATTGCTTCCACCCAAACTTCCGGAATATCCTTAAGGATATCTCCCACTGCAACATCTAAATTCTACATTGAATTTTGTCCTTCCAACATTCTCTCCAGAAATTGAGTATCTCTATTCCATGGATTAATTTCTTCCACAAAATCCTCTTCTTTCATCTTTATTTGGCTGCTCATCTATGCCAAATTTCCTCCAGCATCTGCAACAAAACTTACACTCACAAAACACTTGTTAAAATAAAAAACATAAGGATTCAATGCCTTATTTTCCTTTGGCAACAATTCAGTTTCCTGTTCTCTTTCTTTCTCCTCTGTCAGCACATCAGTATGCTGTTTTGAATTCTCAGAAGAATTCATGAGACTGTCAATTAGCCTCTCCTTCACATCATCTGTTTCAATGATATCTCTTTGCTTTTGTTCACAGTAGTGAGCTTCTTCTTCCTTAGCCTGCTACTGGTTAACTCTTCTTTGAAATTGTTTGATTCTTTCTGACTCCTTCTAATTCTGAGATCTTGCCATCTCAATCTTAATCTGAATAGATTTCAGATTCTGCTCCTTCTCTCTGACAAACTCTAAAGCTTGTTCATCCTCCTGTGATGTACCTGCAATCATCCACAAATCATTAATTTTAAGATCATAAGACCTGGCGGTCTTACTTGACTCCTCAGTCATCACATTTCCTTGATGCTCTGAATCTTCTACATGATTCAACTCCTCAGACTTAACTTCATCTCTTTCCTTCAAAAGGGATGATTCTTATCTTGTAAGATCTCTAATTATTAATTTGTCAATGAGTTCTTTCTGCTGTAACAACTCAATACTTTCCTCATTTGAGAGATCTTATTCATCATAATTTGCTACTCTAAAGTACCTTTTATCCCTTAAAACACATTGCTCCTCATTCTTCAGGTCAAGATATCTATTCAGCTTCACTTCAGAATATTTATCTTCTATAAGATACTCCTCCATGCTTTCGACAACTTCACAATGTTGTCTATCCTCTCCTATGCATCCTGCAAGCACACCAAAACTATTAGGTTCAAAAACACAAGGCTTAATGGCCTTATACATCAACTCTTCATCTTCATTCAACATCTCCTCATGCTATTTTGAACTATCCCAATAGTCCATGAGATCTTCACTTAATCTCCATTCTTTATCTTCAGTGTAGTCTTCACTTTTTCCCATAATTTCTCCTTGTTTTGGTTCACAAATGTATTCTTCCATTTCCAACTCAACTTCCTGGAGTTTTCCCCTCAACCACTTTACTTGCTTTTGTTGTAGCCTTCTCTGTATCTTATGCCATTTTACTGGCTTCTTCCTCAAGACCCAACCTAGTCTCTGGCTTTCCTCAAGTATTCTCCTTAATGCATCAAGTTGTTCTTTTAACTCTACAATCTCTTTGTCAATTTCCTCTTGACTCATCCTCTTGCTATCTATTTTGGAATTCTTCTTCTCATATCCTCTGCTGTGGCTTTTCTCTGAACCTCTTCTATGACTATCAATAATCATCTTCTTCTCCTCATTCTTCATGAGCTCCTCACTCATATGCAACAAGCCTCTACAAAACTAGTCCTCCTCGTCACAATCTTACCTCACTAAGCTCTTCCTCACTAAGTCTTTTGGTAAGCATGGTTCCTCTATCTGGAACCTCCTCTCGAGCAACACCTTTGCTCCTTTTAGGCTTCTACAATCTCTCACTCTCTCTTGAGAACAATTCAACTATCCTTTCTATCCAATCTCTTGTTGGATTCTTTAGGTTCACTGCGACTTCTCCATTAGAGTATTCTCCTTACTCTGCCTTCAATAACACATATGGTTCTCCTCTCGCAGCTTCTCTTGCTGTCACTTGTGCATTAGTGTAAAAATACACATTCTCAATTTAAAATAGAACATTTTACCTCACCTTCAAGATCTCAGCATGATCTTGTTTCATCATTCCACCTGTACTTTGAATGGATTGTCTCTCTATCTCTTGCATTTGCAAGTTCTGCTACACATCACCTCTATGTGCTTTCTTCTGTCAGATCAGAATTTGATCCTTCCTCTTGCCTACATAAATACCTTAACACATATTCTGTTCTCAATTCTTTCTCATAGAATTTCTTTGTTCTGTTTTAACCAATTGTTTTAACTTCAATTCTGCTTTGATACCACTATGATGTATGGATACCCTTGCACATACCCACAGTATGCATATAAATGCATAAACACATCTGTCCTAGGTAATTGACTCTCAAAGGAGTCACATCTCCATAATATCAATGGTTAAGGCCCTCTTATTATCACATCCAGAATGATTTATTGACTTTCCAGAGTCTACACATTAACCCATCTTTTCCTTTAGAAAGGAAATTAATCACCCCACTTTACCCTTCTATTGGGAATTTTAAACTCCTTATGCTCGCACATATAACCTTTTTTCCACTTATATGTAACCTTCCCTCTTTAAACATTGCTACACATATATTTAACCCACAAAGGCTTTTATCAACGTTATTTCTCTTATAACTCGTTTACAAAGGAGAATACGCCCAAAACATACCTTTTTCCGCCTTTCGTACGAATCCTACATATATCTCAAGACACCACCTTTATCGTTGATCGTAATCAACTATTGGGACTTTCGCAGGTCACATTACACAATTTGGAACCCTTATAACTATCGGGATTTCTTTTAGAAACCCTGGAACCATACATTAATTGCAATACAAGGAATAACAGGAAAACCCACTCTAGAACACATAATCGTATTTCAAATCTTATAGACTTGCCACTATAAATATCATTGGGTTTGGCTCTCCAAGCCTTTCCACTATGCCACTCCGATCTCCGCTTACTTCGATTGTGATTTGTGATCAAATCTTGACCATCGATCGGGTCTGTGACCCAATGGTTGAGATTAAATTGCACGATCACATATCGCAAAACCTTAAGGCTAGGCACTATCCGCTCTAAGGTGCCGATCCAATATCCTTACGGACCCGATAGGGTTCTGTGTTATGTTTGATAAGTTTTCGGGTCCGGCTACATATCACATGGAAATTTGTTATGCGATCTTGATTGGTTCACCATTGCAATTCAATCTTGGCCGTTGAACTTAATGATCCAACGGCTACTGAGCAACCATCCTTTACTTCTCCACTCGACTCTTTTTACTTGGTTTTTTTCGTTTTCTTCAATTTCTCTTTGTGGGTCGATTTCTTCAAAGGTTTTTTGTGGTTCTCAGGTTTCTTCAAAGGATCTTCATCCTTCACTATTTCTGTTGCTGAAATATCTCTCGAACTTGACTTTGTGAATTCTCACTTCGCTGTCTCTCTAGAGCTCCTCTCTGATGCTTCAATTGGACTTGATGATCCATTACTATTCTTTTGAATCATTCTCCTCTCTGTGTTTTGCCTCAACTTTGCTTGCATACAACTATTGCAAAATTCCAATTCGCAATAATTTCAACACTCGAAACACACTTATCCAGGGTTGAAACTAACCTCTATATTTATAAATATACACAATGATTACAGAATGAGAATCTCTGTCTCTCATGCAGGCCTGATCCTCAACTATTCGTGGCCTCCCCTTTGACTCTGCCCATGGCTTACATATATGCCAGTGAGTTCTGTTGAACTCATCCTAGTTTGACTCCTAGATGTACTCTATCCTCTATGTCCACTTCTTATTCATTAAATTCCTAAAAGATCTCCTTTTATTTCCTCGAATCATGCAACTGTTTAAGAGTTGTAATTGACTTTGGACCTTTTTTTCATTACTACCCACTCATGTCCCTCTTATTCGAGAGTATTTACAAGATATCTCACCCATCTAATTTATTCCTATTCTATGCACTAAAAAGCCTAATATTACATCTATTCATCACTTAGGAATCCAACTTCCTAAAAATGCATTACCGCCTATTTCTACTTAATTACAATGATTTTCTCTTGGGTTGAATGCTCCTGCATCATGAGGGCAACTAATTCAACTGATTGTTGAAGATAGACATCATCTATATGGCTTATCAAGGTTTAGGTTAAAGCTTCTAGCTTATCAAAAGTATTCAAAATAAGTTGATCTAAATCTGGATATATAAGAACCTTTTTTGACTCAATGAATTGAATAAAATTAGGGTCTATTACAGTTTCATGAATTGAATTTTTCTGATTTGGTTCTAAACAAAGAAAGATCAAATGATAGATCAAACTGAATATCCTCTAAACTTCATAATTCTTTGGGGAGTGAATTTTCTTTAACTAACTGACTAAGACTTCCTTGAGTTTCTACCTTTTTTGGTTTCCTTAAAATTCTATCAGGGTCATCAACTATTGTTGTAGGGTTTAGATCTGGATTTTCCTTGGTATAGTGATTCTTTTTGGGAACCATAATTTTAATTTTTTAATTATTTTTTGAAACTTTTTAACAACAACTCTAAAATGACCTTAAGGTGCAAAAGATGAATTTAAAGGTTTCCTTAAAGTTTTGTTTAAACTGAGGGTTGGTCCCCAGTATGGTCGCCAATATGTTATCACTCCAAAATTTCTATAGACTTGTTATGAAAGATATGATAGAGGTAACCACAAACCAACTTTGGAGATTATGATATAGCCTTCCTAATACTTAGAGAGGGCTCTCTCTCTATATTTTAACTTTGTTTTAGCTATTTGATTTTAGGCTAGTTATGGTTGTACTTGGGTTTTGATTTGGATTTGGTGGTGAGATCACTGACTTAGATGGATAGAGGGATGTCTTTTACCATTGGGCTATGGGGTCAAATGTCAAGAAAATAGGGTTGGATCAAGTTCTAAGAATAGTGTATATAGGGCAAGGTAGCAGAGTAATTTCAGATCTTAAAGTTGGATGGTGAAGTTGATTTTAATTGGATCCAAGGAGAAATCAAGGGTTTTTTAGGCCAGATTATGAAGGAAGTGAAAGAGGTCAACTGGGATGGGAGAGAAATTAAGAATTCTCAGACTTAGATATCGAAAGAAAACATAGAAATGATTAACTATTCAAGACAAATTGTACTTAAACAAATTCTAAAATAAATTTCTAGTTAATTCATTCACTTTAGATAACATGTAAGTTTGTGAGATACATAAGAAGATAAAAAAATTTACAAAAACAAATAATTCACTATAAGAGCTCAACACATGAATCCTATAATGCAATCTATTTATTACTCAGTGTAGTCAGCTGACTTGAAAAATTGGTACAATAACCCTCAGGTTTCTGATCAATACAACTCTACGAATGTATAGCAATCCACACTCAATACTTTGAACTATGAAGTATTTATACAAAAATAGTTTACAAAATATCTCGAAATGTCTTGGGAATTTATCTAGGAGAAAGAAATATCTTCATACAAGAAGATAGAGGCAGATGTTCAGCTGCTGTATGCTGTCCCTGTTTATTTGGTTGTGCTATCTTTATGCTCTGATATTCTGCTGTTTATTCTCTGCCTTGCTGTTGGTCTTCACGTTGACTATTCTTTTTACTTTGATTGTGCATTTTCACTTTGACTGTGCATTTTTATAACAAGTCATTTAACTTCTCCCATGTGTCTGCATATGGTAATTGAATATTTATCATCCTTCTGTAAATTTCATCTGCCTCTGTGTACTTGGCAAAAGTGGGTTTATTTACAAAAAGGTGTTTTACCTCATGCTGGAGGTAAAACAAGTTCTCAAATGTTTGATATAGAACCTTTCCAATAGGCATCCCCTTCATAGAGGAAGTATTTACCTGATCCCTTGCAACCTCTCTTATCCTTCTATTACAGTCTGCTTGTGGCATCAATTTTTCATTTATCATCAAGGGATTTTGCATACCATTCTGCCTCAAAACATCAAACTTAACCATGAACCTATCTATAGCCATCTGCATCGTTTGGAATTTATCCTCAAGGTTCATCATTAAATTCCTCTTGGTGAACACCTTTTTTACTTCTAGTATTGTTCCAGTTCTGTCAAGTATGTATAACTCCTGCAACTCATATTTGTTCTTAGAGTTAAGGAAATGGATAATTCTAGTGGATTCTTCTGATGTGTCTCCCAGTTCTACCTTAACTCTTTGTATTGCTTCTGTAGCCTCTTTGACTAAGTCACTTTGTTCAAATATGACTTGAATGGATGGCCAAATATCATTCAGAGAGTCAATGATATTGGCCTGTAGTTGCTCTTTGGCTTGGCCAAGTGGCTCCTTTAATGTTAGCTCTTTTTCTAAGCTCTTCATCCTTTTAGTCAACTTGGTTGACTTCTGTACTTCTTCTTTGTGCACAATATGTGCAAGCTTGTTATCATTCTCTAGACTGCTTATCTTCTCCTTAAGTTTGTTTATCTTTTTAGTTTGAATGGACATGTCCTCCATTGCTTTGACCAACTTGCTTGCTTCATCACTTGGCTAAGTTGCTACTGATGTCGAAGCTATTGCTGATGTAGATGTTGTGGCAGCTAGTAGTGTTGTAGCCAGTGGAGCTATAGGAGTCAATGACATTGCCAAGGTGGATGGTACTGCTGTAGTGACTGTTGGAATGGCAGTGGTAGTGGAAGTCTCAAGGCTGGCCTATTTTAACTATATTAGGTTGTCCAACTCCTTCTCCATCTCTTTCAACTGATCATTGAATTGAAGAATAAGGTCCATCATCTCCTCTTGATGGGTTTGGCTCTCAAGGACCTCTTTTGTCTATGGATGCTTTGAATGAGGTAGTTTTAATTGCTTCTTTAAAGCAACAATTTCCTCATTCTTCTTCTTAATCAGTTTCTCTATAGCATTGACATCACTGGGATTATACCCAAGCTCAATTACCAAGCCTTCCAGTGACTTGATTCTGTTGTCCTTGGCCTGTGAGGAAAATTTTTCCAGCTTGTACTGTGCAATGATATTGTCTAATGAACTTTGAATTTTGTGTGCAGTCACAGCCTTACTTGTCATGGTAGAATATATCATCTCACCAGCCTATTTGTAAAACTCAATTTGGTCAATGGGGTGGACATTCCTGGCCAAAACCTAAAAATCTATTTTCCTATAGTCTGCTTATGATCTTGGCTACTGGACTGTAGGTTGCATGAATGTCATCTGCATTTTACCTGTTTTGATGTCAAAGGCTGACTTTAATCTGCTTTGATTTTTAGGTCTCTTCTTGAAGTATTGAACATAAGTCTCAGCTTTAAATGTTTCATTCCTGAACTTAATTTCTTTATACCCATCTTTAATATCTTTCTCTTTATCCACAGGACTGGTGGATGAAGAGACTTCAATGCTGAGTTGTTTCTAGATAAGTTGAGTGTTTGATGTAGAGGGTTGATGTGTTTCTCCTAAATCTGTTGGGCCTTTGCTTCTTTCCACCATTGTATCAGTGGCAGTGATTTTTGTTATTCCAATGGTGTCTTCCTGTTCAGTTACAAGATTAAGCTTGGACCTCTTCCTGTAACTAATCTCAAATTGTTCATCTGTGGTTTCCATGGCTGAACTAGAACCTTCTTTCCTGGTTCTTGTTATAAACATATTTGGGCACTGCAACTCCAATCTTATATGTCGATAAACCAAGGGATTTTTAACCCCTGAAGGTGTTGTTTTATACCCTAAAGAGTCATGGTCAACTGATTACATCATTCCCCAGAAGTTCCACCTGAAAAACCACTTAGAATTGGCCAAAACTGGACCATACTGACTGCTCCACTATTAGGGTGTGATGCATACTGACTCCTACACTAGCCAGGTGTGATGCATACTGAAGAGGCCTTGTGTGGGGTGCGATGAGCGAGAATGGACAAATGTCTAAGACAGTTTGCTAAGTGGATGTTCACAGAATCTTCTAGAAACTTCTCCCATGACACTTGCCTCTCTGAGTTCACCCAGGGATGAGTAAGAGATCCAAGAAATCTCCAAGTGAAACCAAGAACAACAAGTGGAATGACACTAATCAAAAACCTAGAGGTGACTCACACCCTTACAGACATCTATAAATGGACCCCTCATCTGAGAGATCTGGAGGCTGGAATCTTGTAATTTCTAAGGAAGTGCTGATAGTTTGTCTTAGAGAAGGAACATTGTATTGATGGGTGATCTTGCTTTTCATAAGGTGAAGATGGATTTGATGCTAGGAGGATGATGCTGGATTAGACAACTGGGTTGTAATTCTCCCTTCTATTTTAATAAAGTTCTTTGAGTTTTCCTCCATACAATCGTGTATTTGTGAATGTTGTTATTTGTAAATGCCATTGTATGCTCATTGTATTTTTTATTCTGCAATGCTTATGGTATAATAGATCGAGATGCTTTGATTGTGTTTTGTTACTTCTTTTCTACAGGTATTCTCTAAGTGGAACAAGTAGGAGAAGAGTTGCAAGCTCTGTCAAGGAGGAGGGAAATCAAGCAAGGAGTCAAGTGGAAGATCCAGGTTGGTCCCTTTTCTTCTCTCTTATCTATCATACATACAGGAAATCACAAATTTCTTTGATTGTTTGTTTCTAGGATAGCTGCCAATCCTAGTGGGACTAGCAGATCGAAAAGACACTAGGTTTCTCATAAACAAAATGGCGACTCCACTAGGGAGCAAATAGTTTGTTTGTTTTTTGTTGTTGTTTGCTTTATAAACTATAGACAGAGCCTGAAGTGATCTAGATTTAAACAATAATGCAACAAATTACAGAGATAACCATAAACACATATATGCAGCGGAAATAATATTTCATTTCATTATTGTAAAATACTGAAATATGCTTACAAACAGTAATGGAAATAAACCAGCTAGGGCGATGGTTGCTTATCTCTGAGAAGAGATGTGGTGGTTACATGCCTCTGAACAATGTTAACAATGAGGCTCGAAGGCCTATTTATTATCAAGAAACAATGGAAAACCCTTCACATCCCAAAACCTAATCCTAGAAGATGAAATGCCAAACTGTGGGCCCCGTTTGGGTAAATTGGTACATCAATTTCTCGGGGTTGTAACTTTGGCATACGATCTCCGTTTGATGCGTACAATAGCTCATTAGAAATATCCAGGTGGATGTTGGTGGCCACCCACCTATCACATTTGGACCCCCACAACTGTCTCTTTTAGCTTTTTCAATTTCCTAAATTGTAGCACAATTTACTATTTTTAGCAGTTTTCCGGGTCCTGAACTTCCGGAGCCATTTTGAGGCCCTAAACGACGTTTTTTGGGAAATCTAGGGGTAACATGGGTTTTGAGGCCCTAAACGGTGCAAGCGAAGGAATGGAGGAATGTTGTGCTTCCAAGAATTGTTTCCTATAGCCTTGGTACTAGTGTAAGGACTGTGTCAGAGTGGTCTGAGTTTCTGATGGGTTCTAGTAAGGCGTTCTCTCTGCAGATGTAACCAAACTTTGTCGCCCACCTGAAACTTGTGTGGTACCCTTGTGGGTGACAAGAAGTTGATCCTATGTTCTATCATGACCGTATCCCTTTGCTACTGCTACTGCGTGGAGGAACCCTTTGCGGGGGTCATGGATGTAGCAACGATCTTCCCCTTACTTCGGGATCGAACCAGACATAAAATAAATTTCCTAGTCTATGATATGAGATTGTTGCCTTTCTTGGCAGTAATCAAAGAGGTGGAGGTAGGTGGGGCTACCTCCGGTATCCTGTATAATGAATTATCCAAAGAAATAATAACAACGCGAGGCCTTGACTCATACACAGCATGTCGCCTCCACAAGTATGGTTGGCCTAATAAAACATCACACACATCTAGAGGTGTAACATCACACAATACCTCATCTATGAAAGGCTTGATGCTGTAGGGAAGGCGACACTGCTGGCGAACTTTGAGATCTTATCCTTGATGAAGCCACCTGATACTGTACGGCTGCGAGTGTGGTGTAGTCGGTAGGCCCAACCGCTTCATGACCTCTACTGAAATGAGGTTCTCTTGGCTGCCACTGTCGATAATGAATTGCAGTGGTGAACCCTTCACCCACATTTGTGAGTGGAAAAGACATTCCCCCTCCTCTAGCTCTTCGGGCTCATTTTTCTAGATCTTGGCAGTGGGAACAGTGGTGGTGGGATCTGCATCAATGATCTGCTTCCCTTTGCCATTCCCCTTGTTAGGTTATAGCTCAAGGTCGGAACATGCATATGATTCGTAAGCCTTCAACTCAGCCACCAATGATTGCTTGGTCCGACACTCACTTGTGTTATGAGTGGGACTCTTGTGGAACTCACACCACTTTCCTGTGTCCTTCTTCGACTTCGTGGTGTTGTTATTTTCTTGTGAATTCGACGGTGTTATCAGGAAATCTAGTGTCTATGTAGAGCTGCTAGTCCCACTAAGATGGGTAGATATCTTAGAAACAAACAGATTAAAGTTACTTTCATTTTCCTTTATGAGAAGTAGATAGGAGAGGAGCAAAGAATACCAACCTCGATCTTTCGCTTGGTTCTCTGCTTGTTCCTTCTCCCCTTTGACGGGTTTTTTCCGCTCCTCCTTTGACCACTCCACTTCAAAGAGTACCTGTAAAGTCAAAGTAGCATAATACCTTCAAAGTGCAGAGATCTACAATAGTAAACAATATAGGACCAGATATATATTGACCACACACATGCATATATCGGCAAACATACAAGAATGTGGAGGAAAAGTTGAATAGCTTTATTGATATAAAGATTAGAAGAGAGGATTACAACCCATTGATCTGACCCAATATCATCCTCCTAGCATGAAAGCCCTTCTTCACCTCATGAAAAGCTTAGATCACCCAACACTATGATATTCCACTAGGAAACCAACAACACTTCCTTACAAGATACAAGATTCCAACCTCTTGGATATGTGGGATGAGGGATCCATATATAGATGATTGTAGGGGGTGAGTCAGCTTCTGGGATTTTGATTAATGTCTCTCTCTGATAGTTCTTGATTCCACTTGGAGATTGATGATCTCTTACTCATCCCTGGGCGAATTCAGAGAGGCAAGTGTCATAGGAGAAGTTTTTGGAAGATTCCATGATCATCCACCTTGAAAATTGTCTCTACCATTTGTCTACTCTCGCCCATCGCACCCTATAGAAGGGATTTTCAGTATGCATCGCACTTTTTGCACTGAGTAGGTGAGATGCATCGTACCTTTTGCACTGAGCAGTTTGTATGGTCTAGTTTTGACTAGTTCTGAGTAGTTTTCTGTGGAGAATTGCTGGGAGATGATGTAAACATCTGACCTTGTTCCTTTAGGGCATGAAAAAACACTTTTAGGGACTCAGAAGCCCTTGGTTTATAGACATATGTGATTGGGGTTATAGTGCCCAAATATGTCTATAAAAGTTTCCCCCTAAAGCATGAGGTCGAAAATCTTTTGATGTCAGGTGAAATGCTTTATCATGAGGATCCGAGGTTTTTCGAACTGGATGGCGACCTATAATAAGATACAATACAATACATTATCCATAACATTTTCATGATCTAGCTAAGGTGGACATTCCCATGCTCAGCTTTATAAATTCATTTTCATGTACATAGGACAGACAACCGTCTGTGTGGCAGACTGATGATTCTGATAGAGCCATCATCCTTTGATTTGGATGATCATTTGTGCAGAAATGATGTACATTTGATGTCTTTATTTTCCTGAATATATCACATCCCGGATGAATGAAACTAGATCCGAGGTCTTCAAACTCATCCAATCTTCACCCGAAGTACAACTCGATCCATGTGAAAAATGTTCTAGAGTCGAACATGGAAAGACATCGCCTAATTACCAGCCAATGATGTAAGCTGTTAACAAGTGCGAGAGGAATCACTGATAATGATGATGACCCTCAAGGTACTATAGTACAATTCACGTGGTGTGAAAATGGGACTTGGCGTTGAACACCACGCAAAATCTCTCGGTCGAAGGCCATTGATGTAAACCTGTTGCCGGAAGCGAGAAACTTGCCATTGAGGCATGCAAGATTCAAGGTACTGAAAGGGTTGTGCCTAGTTCGACTTCTTGGCTAATGAGCTGATGTCGACAAGAAGAGACCTGTCGTAAGAGGGCCTTAATGAATCCCACATCTATGACACAAAATGGAGCAAATGACTTTGTGGAGGTGAAAACAATCTGATGATACAAGGTTCAAGGTGGCGGTCATGAAAGAATGGAGCGTGAATGTATTGCAGCAGATGAGACACAAGATGGGTTGGTGAATTCTCTGATCGACTTCTCTTGAACATATCAGTGACACTGAAATGGATTGGTAGCATTAACCCCAAAGATGGATGGTATGGTGGACCAATGGTAATATGATCGGTGAACGGAATAACCCAACCCGACTCAATCATGGTGATGGAGTGAAAGTGTCATGTTCAAGAGTGACTTTGCTACCAATAAAGTTTCTTTAAGTTTTCTTCCCAATTTTTCCCCAGCCATTGCTGACAAGTACCTCTTTATTTTTGTCAAGCTTGAGGAGGATAACATATGCTTGTTCTATAATTTTCCCTTCGTGCAAACCCATCGCTAAGTTTAACGAGCCTAGCGACAGTGAAACTCGTTCTCATCTCTATGGAAAAGTTTGTCGCTATTGGTTTTAACGAGTTTAACGACAAAGATAACTCGGTCCTTTTTCAATTTTAGAGAGTCTGAAAAGGGATGGAAAGGAAACTCCAGTAATCGTTTTTTGTCATATAATCCCTTAAGTCTGAAAAAGTATAAAATAATATGAAAGGGATGAATTTTTGATAGTTTTAACGAGCCAAACAAGACAAGCGCTTGATCTTTTTGTGTAATAATCCCTCAGGTCCAAAAAAGATTAAAATCTAGAGGAGGGATAGCACTCTTGGTAGCTTTAACGAGCTAGAGAGGCCAACTGCTTGGAAATATTTTCATATTTTATGAGTCAGATGAAAATAGCTTAAAGGAGACTCGTTTTTGAGGAACGACTGATATTTTCGGGTAGTTTCTAATTCCAGGTAAGGTTTGGAATTTTCCAATCACAACAGTGTCACAAGGATGGCTAACAAAATCACTCGTCGCAGTTGTTCCTAAAAAGGGTAAACAATCAAATGGAGGCGTATGATCGGCTAAAACAGAGTGGAGGTGATGGTAAGAACACAACCAGGGCTCAAAAAGCTGATGATAATGCATTCACAATGGTTATTTACCAGAGATTGGTTCATTTTTTAATGATCTTAAACTCTGGGGGAACATTTGCTCATTGCTTAGGTTTAATTTTTAACGAGCTTGAACTTCGCATAAAAACTACTCGTTCCAGTCATATAATAAGGATGTCTCACCGATAGGTTCAATTTTTAAGGAGCTTGCACCATTCAAAACGTTTCTCCACTCCCGTTCGCATGCAAGCTAGGAATAACCAACTACTATCCTAGGGGTTAATTAACTACTGAGGTTAGGTAGGAAACTTTTCATTTACTTCACTAGTGCCATTTGGCCCCTACAAAAGTGAATGGTCGATCCGACCAATCACCTAACTTAAGTAAGGGAAGTCAGCAAAACTATGGGGTTAGCGTTACGCTGGCCGCTTTTCACTTGCACGCAAAAAGGTTTGCATGCCCCCAGGTATAGCGAAGTAGAGTTTCCAATTTACCCTTCAATTTGTAGACAAAACATTTGCTCTGTCGGGAAATTCCTACCTTCTGATGGAGGCATATTATTCCAGTCTAATCCCATTTTCCTAAACGGATGGGTGTATCAGACTAGTCATATATCCTCCGCAGAAACCTACCCTATACCTGAAGTTTTCTTGCCGAAGCAGAACAGGGTGCATGCCCCCTAGGTTTCGGTCATGGCCACTGAATTACTCGCATTCTTCAGACGGACGGATTGGAGATTGATGAGACATTACTTGCATGAAAAGAATAGTTAGGGATGGTACTTGACTATTAGCTATGTGTGAGTCAGGGAATGAAAGCTGGTCTACGAGATGGACCACTCGACCTTCATGCGGAAAACAAATCACTCGAAAGAGTGAGGAGACAATGGCTCCCATGCTATAAATATAGTCACGCCCAAGGAGTAGATTATAATATAAAGGTCCTTGAACTACCATTACGTTCAGATACATGGTTCTCCCTCTCAAAGTTATAGGCAAAGATCCCTAATGGTCGACTGGTTCCTTTATCGAAGCCCGTTAGATTTCGCATCTCAGGCAAAAGTGATGGCGAACGAAGAACTTTCCAAGCAGTTGAGGAAAGGATACTCACAGAAGCCCCTTCATCTATGATGGTATCAACCATGACCATTTTGTAAGCTTGTACAATGATTCGGAATGGTACATTAGACGGTAAATGGGGTCTGCCTAGTAGATTCCAATCGAAGGAAACGACTAGGTTGCTTGGAGGAGGGACCGAATAAATGGCCGGATATGACCCTGACGAACTTCCTTCTTGCGGTAAAGGAACGGGTAGATTTCCCCCATGTTCATCGGAGTCTGTGTTTACGAAAATAATTCAAACGGTGTCATTCTCATTCTCTTTGGTGACTGTATCATCTGAAGATGGACCTTCCAAAGACAAGACCGGGTCGACTTCCATCTCGACCTTTTGACTTCCATCTGGTATGGATTCAGAGGGTTTATCTTCAATGGTAGATGCTTCGACTGACCACAAAGTCGTGTCAATTGGATTTTCAACTAGTGATGGACTCGACAAGAGTTTCTTGTACCAAGGAGGAAGCCGTAGTGGTGAAGCAGGATGGTCATCCAAGACTCTTTTAGCTTCGTCTAGGAAGGGACAATGGTGGACGACATTATTGCCTTCACACAGTTTGCAAGGAAAATTACATTTTCCTTTCTGTCTAGAGACTTTGTTTTCACTAGTTGACGGTGTACTCTCAACATGATCGTCAGAGGTTGATGACATTGGGTTGTGCAAACGAGGAGACCAATCCCTTAATATCTGAGGGATGCAAGGACAATCTCGATGATAGTGGTCCCCTTTGCAAATGACACATGGAGATTTCGGTTTGGATGGTGCAGTGTGTGGATTTTCACTAGATGATGTACAGTTGCCCCTTTTTGCCTTTGGCTCCTTCTTTTTCTTCTCTTTCTCCTTCCCTTTCTTCTTCTTCTCAGTTACTTGGTCTTTAGTTTTGCCAACTTTACCAAGCGAAGAGGAAGGAGGGGAGGGAGAAACAAGCGAAGCAGAAGGTTGGGGGGTAACTCTAGCATCATCTAGTTGCTAACTTGATTGCTCAGGAATTGTGGCGGTTTGAACGACAGAGGTCGAGAAAAGCCATATTGGCAAGCCAATTGTCAGTCTTGGGAGGGACAATGTGGCCATATGAGGTGCACCAACATACCCCCAAGAGGAGAAAGGACTAGGATTTCCCCCAAGGGGAAATCCTTGGTTGGTGGACTCCATTTTTCTCAACCTAAGACCAACGAGGGAACAATGACATTATTCCGATGAAAATAAATTTTAGATGCTTTGACACAACTTTCTTTTTCAATTTTTAAGAGTCAAGAAAAAGCTAAAGATGACTCTAGTCACCTTCGATTTTTAATGAGCTTGAAGTGACAAGTGCTCAAATGGACCTTTTCCTTTAAGGAGTCTGAAAAGGAACGAAAGAGACTACTCTGGAAATCTAGACAGAGGGATTACCAAACCAATCGCAAAATTTCAGAATACTTTTTACGGTATGACAATCAATCTTCCTGAATGCTGTGTTCAGTGCATTTCGATCGATAGGACGGGAGATAGGACTTCCTAAGGATAAAGGATATAGCCTATTGTGGTCTCCCAATATATACTCAACGGTACGTGGGAGCGCAAGTCCGTACTGGCACTTGTCATCTCAAAGAGGAGGAATCACCCAACCTACAATGAAAGTGATAGTTACCAGGCTTTATGACATCGGAATACGTCTCTAGCCTAGACTTCTAAATGTTGTGTGTTAGGTTCCAATGCGGTTTTATGTTCATTGAATTTATTTTACAGTTGATATTTCTTAAGAAGTTTTTCTTTCAGGTTCACCGTGGGATGTAGATATACAATTCCTAAAATGCAATCTAAGATGATAAACAATCGTTTAATCTTCTTTTTGCAATGAAAATCCTAGCTACTAAGGAAACAGAAACGAGATTCTTTCAACATAGAGCAGAGAGCACACACTAGATGCACTATCCTAAATCAAAATCAACAGGCAGTCTAAATGCAAATGCACATGCATGTATTTGTTTTCGCTTTCTTAATGTGTGAATGAAAAAAATAATGCTAAGTACAAATATGAATCGTTTCAAGCGATAGTACTATTCCAATAGCCTTTCTTTCTCACTATTAGGTATTACCCAGTACTCTTTTCTAGCTAACTGGCGATTTTCTTCTCAAAAGACGAAAGGAAGATAATGAAGATACTTTGCAATTTTGAATTGAAAACTGCTTTCGACACTTGAAAGACTATTAATTAAAATTAAATACAAGAGTAACAGTGTAATCGACTATCAAGAACATTAGGATTCTTTTCTTTGACTGAAAACGACACTTGCGACACTTCCAAATCAAAAGACGATAGCTTGATTACGCTACTTCTTTGTAAAAGAGAACCGTAAATGGTGAACAATACATAAAAGCATTTACAGTTCTTTGTACTATGGAGGTTGAATCATGCAAAGGAAGGGATTTTCCATAGTGGTATACTGATCACAGACAGTGAAACTCCTGAATAAAGCTAAAGAGAGTGAACAAAAACCAAAATCTGGAAGCAGAAGAGGTCTTATCTGATCATCGCACCTGTAACACAGGGAAAGAGCGATGCATCTCACCTACTGCACATGGGAGGTGCGATGCATCTAGATTCCCAAGAGGAGAAGGTGCGATGGTCCAGGGATGAGACTTCAACTGGGTTTTTGGTCACAGTTTGTAGCTCAATTCAGGGATTTAAGCAGAGCAAATGATAGTCAGTAAATGCAAATTACAGGGGCTGATCTAATGAGGCTACTAGAGCCACCACCAATGCAATTAGGATTGCAAATCAATTGTTCAGTTTATAAACAAACCCCAGAGATAGACTGAAGTAGCATTGGTCTACTTTGCACTTGCATAGCAAATGCAGTTCGAAGGCTAGCTGGCTTGACTTCAGGCTCCGTCTGTAAGTTTATAAAGCAAACAAATATAGACAAGCAAACAAGCTATTCACTCCCCAGTGGAGTTGCCATTTTGTTATCGGGAAATCTCAGTGTCTATGTAGAGCTGCTAGTTCCCACTAAGATGGGTAGCTATCTTAGAAACAAACAGATTAAAGTTACTTTCGTTTTCCTTTATGAGAAGTAGATAGGAGAGGAGAAAAGAATACCAACCTCAATCTTTCACTTGGTTCTTTGCTTGTTCCTTCTCCCCTTTGACGGGTTTTTGCCGCTTCTCTGACCACTCCGCTTCAAAGAGTACCTGTAAAGTCAAAGCAGCATAATACCTTCAAAGCGCAGAGATCTACAATCATAAACAATATAGGACCAGATATATATTGACCACACACATGCATATATCAGCAAACATACAAGAATGTGGAGGAAAACTTGAATAACTTTATTGATATAAAGATTAGAAGAGAGGATTACAACCCGTTGATTTGACCCAACATCATCCTCCCAGCATGAAAGCCCTTCTTCGTCTCATGAAAATCTTAGATCACCCAACACTATGATATTCCACCAGGAAACCAACAACACTTCCTTACAAGATACAAGATTCCATCCTCTTGGATCTGTGGGATGAGGGATCCATATATAGATGATTGTAGGGGGGTGAGTCAGCTTTTGGGATTTTGATTAGTGTCCTCTCTCTGATAGTTCTTGAGTCCACTGGGAGATTGATGATCTCTTACTCATCCCTGGGCGAATTTAGAGAAGAAATTGTCACAGGAGAAGTTTCTAGAAGATTCCATGATCATCCACCTTGCAAACTGTCTCTGCCATTTGTTTACTTTCGCCCATTGCACCCTACAGAAGGGATTTTCAATATGCATCACACTTTTTTCACTGAGTAGGTGAGATGCATGGCACCCTCTGCACTGAGTAGTCTGTATGGTCCAGTTTTGACCAGTTCTGAGCAGTTTTCTGTGGAGAACTTCTGGGAGATGATGTAATCAGCTAACCTTGTTCCTTTAGGGCATGGAACAACACTTTTAGGGACTCAGAAGCCCTTGGTTTATGGACATATGTGATTGGGGTTATAGTGCTCAAATATGTCTATAACAGATGGGTTGTCTTGGGTCACCCCGCCTTGGCTTTGTCCTTTGGTCTTCGGATTTGAAGATCCAAAGTCTCGCTTCTTCTATTTGAACTTTTGCTCTATTTTGACAGCATATCTGTACGACGTTCCAAGCGAGGAGATGTTCAAGAACTCCATCTCTTCCTGGATGTATCTATGTAAGCATCCATGGTATTTGAGTACTAGATGCAGCTTAGAATCCTTGATACCCAACTGTGTGCGAAGAGTATGAAAAATGTTTGTGAAATTTGGCACATCTTGGTCCCTTCCTTGCCACAGTGTGGTCCATTTGATGTATTTGTCCTCATGGCTTTTGACAGGGTAGTAATGCTCCTTGATGGCATCCCAAAATGAATCCCAAGTGGGTGCAGCTGAAAATAGTGAGCCTGTGCTTTCATTATTATGCTCGCAGTAGGTTTCCCACCAATCCTTGACGTGGGGGGCTACTTTGAGAAGAGTGAAAACAATCTTTTCCCAACTCGAAAATTCATGAAAAGAAAAATATCCTTCTAGCATATTTAACCATTTATATATGGCATCTGCATCTATTTGACCCTTGAAGATGGGGATTTCAAAATTAACTTGTACCTTAAATTTTGTGGCGTTTCCAGAGTAGCTATTGGAAGCCGATGCATCACCTCTTGGTAGCTGCTGAAGGATCTACGCAAAGCTATCCATCATTGCGTTCCTTTGTTGCTCGAGGGCTTCTTCGAGCAAGATTTTGATAAGGTCTCCTGTCCCCTCATCTTTCTTCTCATCTTCCATGGGAGGCCGTCGGGATTTGCGGGGCTGGTCTTGCAAAGGTTCAACTAGTTCAAGCCCTAACTCCTTATATCCCGACCTTGTTGAGGACATGCAAAGAAAAACAGAGAAAAAGTAGACTGCTCTGATACCACTGATTCGGATTTAAACAAGAACACAACAAATTACAGAAATAACCATAAACACATATATGCAGCAGAAATAATACTTCATTTCATTAATGGAAAATATTGAAATATGCTTACAAACAGTAATGGAAATAAACCAGCTAGGGCGATGGTAGCTTATCTTTGAGAAGAGATGTGGTGGATATATGCCTTTGAACTATGTTACAGTGAGGCTCGAAGGCCTATTTATTATTGAGAAACAATGGAAAAGCGTTCACATCCCAAAACCTAACCCTAGAAGATGAAACGCCAAATTGTGGGCCCCTTTTGGGTAAATTGGTACATCAATTTCCCGGGGTTGTAACTTTGGCATATGATCTCCATTTGACGTGTATAATAGCTCATTAGAAAGATCTATCTGAGCACTACAACTTTGGGAAGGGAAACATTAGTCCATGGACCATGTTGCCCCCAAATTTCCCAAAAGATGTCGTTTAAGGCCTCAAAACGGCTCCGGAAGTTCAGGACCTGAAAAGCTGCTAAAAATAGTAAATTATGCTACAATTTAGGAAATTGAAAAAGCTGAAAGAGAAAATTGCGGGGTCCAAATGGGATAGGTGGGTGGCCACCAACATCCACCTGGATCATGAAGTTAGCCAGATAGCCTTCGAACTGCTCTTGTTATGCAATTGCAAAGTAGATGAATACTGCTTCAGTCAATCTCTGGTTTAGTTTATGAACTGAACATCTGAATTACATAATTCTAGATGCCCTTTTGGTAGCTCAGTAACCTCCCAAGATCATACCCCTGTAATTTTCTCTTTACCGTCCATCATGGCCCATCGCACTGTCTGTCATTGTGAACCAGTATGCATCACACTTCCCGAGTGTAGTAGGTGTGATGCATCCTTGTTTTTGTGAAGCACAAGTGCGATGAGTGAGTAATCCTATTTCTCTCCTTGAAATTTGGGGTTTTTTGTCTTTTATTTCCAGCTCTGTTTATGTAATATTCCTAACCTAGAATATTCATCAAACCCCAGCAAAAACTCCAACCAAATATGTGCAAATGATATAATAACCCAGAAATGATAAAATAATAGTGGAATAGCATATAATAATGTAAACCGGGAATATAAGTAGATACACAAGAAATGCAGCGAGAATTGCTAAGCCATTTTATTATACTGAGCAATAAATGAGTACAAGAGGTGATAAGACAGATGGCACCTCGACTTGCACAACGCAAGTGAAGAAATACTCTCAGAATGACAAGAATGGCCTCTTTGTGTGGATTTTTCTACTAGAAAACAAATGATGATTTGGGGCTACTCCCCTCCTCGGAAAAAGTTGAAACTCGGGATTCGGGCTCTACTCAAGAAACCCAGAAGAACCCATAAAGCTTCCTGGAATGGCCTCACGCTGATCTGCATCCCAGCTGTTGGGAAACTGTCGTCCTACTATTGCTACTAGAAATCAAATGAAGATTTGGGGCTGCTCCCCTCCTCAGAAAAGGCTAAAACTCTAGAATCAGACTCTACTCAGAAACCCAAAAAAACCCAGAAAGCTTTTCTGAAATCGCTGACCCCCGAAAATCACCCCGTTGGGGTTCTGTGCAGTTCTTCAAAGATGCTGATGAAACTGTTGCTGAAATGCTGATGAAACTGCTGCTGAAATGTTGATGAAACTGCTACTAGAATTCCAATGGAAATACCTTGCCCAAGCAGGCACTCGAAGTCCCCTGGGGCTTCGAATGGAGATACTCAATGCACTAAACAGTGCT
>APFE031314329.1:0-17905 GCA_000404065.3 Pinus taeda
CAACTAGATTGGATAAACAAAGCAAGGGAGGAATGGAAGAATGATGAAGAAGTGTGGGCACTTATTCGAAAGTTACAACAAGATTCTAGTACGTCTGATACATTTAGCTGGCAAATGATTCGTTATGGTACAAAGATCGCTTATACCTCTGTAAGAATTCCCAGCTAAAACAAAAGATTCTTATGGAATTGCACACTTCTCCCTTAGGAGGGCACTCAGGATTTTTAAAAACTTACCATAGGGTTAAGAAGGAATTTTTTTGGGATGGCCTTAAATCAGATATTCAAAAGTTTGTGGCATAATGTTTGGTTTGCCAACAAAATAAAGTTGAAACAATTAAGACACTGGGTCTATCACAACCTTTATCCATTCCAAGCCAACGTTGGGAGGAGGTTTCAATGGATTTTATCACAGGGTTACCCAAGTCTGAGGGAAAGAGTATCATCATGGTGGTAGTTGATAGACTTACCAAGTATGCACACTTTTGTGCATTATCACATCCGTTTAAAGCGAGTACAGTTTCTACAACATTTATGGAAACAATTCAAAAGCTACATGGAAACCCAAAGATTATTGTAAGTGATCGAGATCCCATTTTCACTAGAAAGTTTTGGACAAAATTATTTTCTTGTCTTGGTACTCAGTTAGCTCATAGTTCATCTTATCATCCTCAATCTGATGGGCAACTGAGATAGTAAAAAAATGTTTGGAAGGATATCTTCGTTGCTTTGTATCTGATAAACAGACACAATGGGTCAAATGGCTGCCTCTGGCTGAATGGTGGTATAACACTTCCTTCCATACAGGAACAAAAATGACCCCATTTATGGCACTTTATGGGTATCAACCACCATCCATCACATCATATTTAAGAGAAAATTCTAAGGTTCAAGCAGTGGACATCACATCGAACATCAACAACAAGTCCTCCAACTCTTAAAGGATAACCTCGTGTTGGCACAGAATAAAATGAAACAACAAGCAGATCAACATCACAGCGAAAGAAGTTTTGTTGTAGGTGATTGGGTATTTCTACGGCTACAACCATATAAGCAAATGTCCCTCAAGCAAGCTAAGAAGGATAATAAATTATCACCAAAGTATTATGATCCGTACAAGGTGTTGCAAAAGATTGGTACTATGGCATACAAATTGGAGCTTCTTGCAACTTCTCGATTGCACCCAGTTTTCCATGTTTCATGTTTAAAGAAGATTATAGGCGACAAGCTCCCAGTGAATTGCCAGAACTTGACAAGGAAGCAAAAATTATATTGGAACCAGAAGCAGTCACAGAAACAAGAACTCGACAGTTGCGAAATCGATCAATTCAAAATATCTTATCAAGTGGAAGAACTTATCCGCTGAAGATTCCACATGGGAGGATGAAAATTTTATACAGAAGCATTCAAACTACTCAAGTGTTGAGGACAACACTTTTTTGAAGAAGAGGGGCATGTTGGGTACCTATAATACTAGTGATTACCCCATTACTATTCTAGTTGTACCCCTTATTAATATTGTTGTGCCCCTATTGTCCCCTTATTGTTATTACTGTGCCCCATAGAATCCCCAATTTTTATTTTTGTGGCTTTATATTATTATTGTTAGGTTGATTGGGTTAGATTGTGACTCCTTAGACTCCTATGTATAGAAAGGAGGTTTTGTCATTTGAATCATCCAAGAATTGTTCATTTATGTAATGTAAAGGAGGTTTCCCCTCGAAGAGGCTGAATTCTAAGGCGTTGATCTATCTTTTCTATCTTTTCTTGAGCTGGTTTCTTAACAAAGGATCTGAGTTGCATAAATGAATGAGTACACTGCATAATGGTCATGTTTTGAGCACTTCGGGGTATGTCACATGGAAGTGTAGGAGGTGTGACAAAATACTGTGTAACAAAGGGAGACCCTTTACATTAGAGAAGAACATATAAATTCAATGGTTGTCATTATCACCCACAACATCATCGCCAATGATCCCCAACTTGCACCAAGATACCTAGCTACACAAGAGAAAGAAATCACACATTTTGAGAACACCTCAAGATTGCTAGGGAATGAAAGCCAGTAAGCATGCCAAAGGAGATGGGGCACCCTACCACACATCCTAGGGATGAGGGAGTATCATTCCCCTGAAAGGATGAGAGATGCACTCGAAAGGACCCCACTATATAAGAATGTACTGTAGAGACTCAAATTCAATTGGATTGGTTTAAACCTCAGTCCACCCTTTCTATTGGGTATGCTGGAAGGCATAAAGGAGGAAGAAGAAAAAAAGCAGTGGGAGGAAATAGAGAAACATGAAAGGTTTTATCCACAAGAGGAAACTCCATCAACGGATTCCTGGGATGTTAGAGAGGCATCAAGAGCTATAAAAGATATGGACATAGACTAAGTTGCTGAGAGAATGAGCAACACTTTCAGTAGGGGGTGATGATGAGGATCATCAATAGGTAAATTATATGGGCCTTAATGCCACTCTCCAGCATATTAAAATAAACTTTTCTCACATTTCTTTACATATTTTATTATATTTTTCTTGGTGAGAAGGGTAAACGTGAAATATTATGTCATGTGGTCTAATGTGCATTAATTACAGGATTTGGAGCAGTTTTGGGCTAATTTAAGTGCATGAAATTGATGTAGACATGCAAGAGGGGTTTTAAGAGATTGGGTCTCCCATCTTAACTCTTCAATCACTCGAAGATTCCTCCACCAAATCTCATCAACTCATAGTTACAAGAAGCCAAGCCCACCAAGTTCGTTGGCAGCCAAGCCAGTGATAGTTGAAGACATGTCAATCTCAAGTTTGGGAACCAATCCTCCCTAATTTTAAGGAATTTGTTGGTAGCTTTTGTTGTATAAATAATAAGGCCTAGGGCCTCATTAGGATTCTTTTTATTATAGCCAAGAGGCAATTTTGAGCTTAAGATATTGTGACCGTTATTCTCATGTTATGTTTGACATTTTGGTGATAATGAAAAGTGTTTCTTTGATCTAGCATTGAGTTGACTCAGAGGGCTGGAGCTCTTGGGTTAGGTCCCAATGATCCAAAATGGATTCAGTTTTTCCTCCGAATAAAATTCTTTAAATGCAAATGAAAGTGGTATCATAGTAGCGAAGCACAGTCATTGGATCAATCAGATCAACGAACGAGAGTGAGGGAGATAGACGGCTAGGATTAAGTCACACAATATAAAGTTAAGAAATGAAGAGATCAGATTAAGCCACGTGTTAGTAGAACAGAGGAGTAGTATTCGTAAGTGGTAAGAACTATCTCACGTGCTTATAAAATGGTAAACGATATTCCTCAATTTCACGCGATTAACCTTAGCATATGAAATGTAGCACGAGAAAACCACTTTTCTCGCGTGCTCTCGATCTGATATCGGTCGTGCAAGAATTCACGCGAGATTGCATGATAGCCGTTGGATCATGCGAGATTGAATGACGGTGGAGATCAGCCAAGATAGTTGGCGAACAGGTGATGCGATAGTTGTTAGATCAGACGGGACTTGGTAATGGATATGATAAACTTATATTTATTTTGGTGTCGGGATCTCTACCGAAAAAAGGCCGGATGGTCGAGGTCAACCCCACAACCGTTGATCCTTTGATTTTATTTTATCACATTGCAACAACATATGGTATATCAATACCATATCACCAAAACAAAACCAACATGTTGAAGGATGGGAATTGGTTAACCAAGCCACCAATTTTTTTTAATAAACAATTGCAGGTGCCGAACCCGGCCCACCACTAGCACGCAGTCCGAGGTAGTTTTATGCAGGCCGAAGTAGTTTTTTCCAAACAGAGGGTGGTTTTGTAGGGATAGAGGTCGTTTTGGACCATTCTAGGGGGTCTGAAGGTCACAGTGGCCAAATATGGTCAATTTTATACTCGTTTTACTCGAAATATTGAGTTGGATGCAATGGTGATGTTCATTTTCTTATTTGAGACTCTGTTTTCAAGCTCATGCCTGTAACATAAAATTGAAGACAAAATAAAGAGGTCAGCACTAGAAGTGGAAGGACTAGGAGATGTAGCTAGAAAGTCTGGTGAACTCCTTTATTAAATTTGGCTGTGTTGATGTGTTTTCAAGTTGTTTATGTGTTTATGTTATTCATAATCTTTTTGATCCATTTCACTAAGTAACATAAGAAAATTCACACATAGTCTATAATACCTTTTTCATTAACGGAACAAGTGGTATCAAAGCAACAAGATTTTTAAGGCTTGACAAGTTTGTGTGGAGATTTGAATGCTTACTAGGTTGAGGCTCGGACGAGGTGAAGGTGAACTTGTTGAGGAAAATACAGAGATTGGAAGGGTCTTTTCACAAAGAAGGATGGCAAATGAAACTCCACTTGGGTCAAAATCTCAATTCTTGGATAGTTTCATGACAATATGTGCAATGGTGGAAGAGATATATTGCGAGTTTAAGAACAAGAAAGATGAAGGCACTTCATCACCTAAAGATCAAGAAGATAAGGGAAAGGGAGGAATTATTCCTCCACCATATCCTCCTTCATCACCATCATCATCATCATCATCCTCTTCTTCACATAAATCTAGTCCTTCTAAGAAGAAGAAGAAGAAGAAGAAACCATCTTTGATCAAATTAGATGTAAAATTTGATTTGCAAATTTATGATGGAAAACTTAAGGTTGAAAAGCTTGATAATTGGATAAGACATATTGAAGTATATTGCAGGGTCTAGAAATTTGTTTCAAAAAGAAAGAAGATCCAACTTGTTAGCCTTCGACTTGGAGGAACCACACTTGTATGGTGGGAAGGCAAGACACAAATAGATCTCCAAAAGCATGGTAAAATCATTTCAACTTGGAATGAATTTGTTTCTACTATTAAAAAGCAATTTTATCCTTTGGCTTATATGCAACAAGCAATGATGAGTTGGCAAACACTACACCAATGAAAAGGTCAAAGTTTTCAAAGTTATACTTAGGAATTCCGTAAGAGAACTTTAACATTAGGCATATCATTGGACTCACCAGAGACATTGTTGAAATACATAAGTGGTATTCATAGTTATTTGAGGCCCATACTTATGTTTAATCCAACTATCTTAGATGAGGTATCGGTTCAAGAAAATCATCTAGAATCTAGAGGCAAAAATGTAACTCAAGATGTTGGGAAATCATCCAAACCTATTGAAAGCAAGAATAAAGGAAAAAATAAACTTAAATGGAAGGAGAAGAAAACATACACTGTGAAGAAGGATAAACATTCACGCACTCATTGTAAGAAGGAAGGACATGATGAGGCACATTTCTGGTCATTGCAGCCGAAATTGAAGCCTAAGAAGTTTGGGAGTAAAGAGTGAAAGAATGTTGCTGCTATTCAAAAGGACTTGGGATCAGATTCAGGTGATGAGACAATAGTTACAACTATAGGTATAAAAGGTAAAGATTCTAAAGCATCTACAAGTACTTCTTCACATTCTGTTGATAATGATAATGATGAGAGGAAAATAAATGAGCGATTTCATATTAGAGTCAATTCCAAGCATACTAAAATTGATACATGGGTCACAAGTTAATTTGATTTCTGAAGCAATTGTAAAGAAGTTGGGTCTAGAAAAAAACCGCATAAAAAACCATATCCATGAGGTTGGGTGTGTGATAAAACTAAGCTACAAGTTACAAAACAATGTAAACTTTTTTTTGCTATTGGGTCAAAGTTTGTAAATGAGGTTGAGTTAGACATAGTCCCATTGGACATATGTGGAATTGTATTAGGAAGTCCATGCTTGTACGATAGAAATGCTATCTTCTATCAAACTGAAAATAAGTATCAACTCACTAAGGATGGAACTAAATATATTGTAAGGGCTCATAAACTCAAAGATAATTTCTCTCTCATAAATTTAGGACAGATGAAAAGAATTGTAAATTCAAGTAAACAATTTTTACTTATGATTGTAAAAGCAAAGGATACTGATAAATCCGATGCATTCCAAGGTTGTAATCCTAAACATAAAGCAGATCTAGTTAAAGTTGTTTTCGATTATGATATTCTATTTCAAGAGCCTAAAGGGCTTCCACCCAAGCGAGAGATAGAACATGATATTTATTTGTAGCAAGATGCTCCACTACTTAACATTGGAATGTACAAGTTATCAGCTATAGAGAATGTAGAGATAAAGAAGAAGGTACAAGATTTGCTCGATCAAGGGTTTATTCGACCAAACACATCACTGTGCGGATCAACTATTGTGTTAGTGCGAAAGAAAGACGGTCCGTGGAGAATGTGCATTTATTATAGAGCATTAAATAAAATCAAAATAAAAAATCATTATCCTCTTCCTCCTATTGATGATTTGTTAGATCAGTTAAAAGATGCAATTTACTTCTCTAAATTGGACTTGCGAAGCGGCTACCATCAGATCAAAGTTGCAGAACAGGATGTATGGAAGACTTCTTTCAAAACAAAGCAAGGACTCTATGAATGGATGGTTATGCCTTTTGGCTTAACTAATTCTCTAGCTACATTCATGCGAGTCAAGAATGATGTATTTATACCATTCATTGATGATTTTGTAATAGTCTATTTAGATGATATTCTTGTTTTCAGTAGAACATGGGAATAACATGTAAAGCATGTAAAGCAAATTTTAGATGTTTTGAAAAGAGAAAATCTCTATGTAAAACTGTCAAAATGTGAATTTGGCAGAACACCTTTGAATTATTTGGGTTATATTGTAGGGGGTGGCGAATTGAAGATAGATCCCTCTAAGGTCAAAGTCATTGTAAATTGGCCTAAGCCCAATACTGCTACAGAAGTTAGAATTTTTTTAGGGGCAGCACAATATTGGAGAAAGTTTATTACTATCCTTTCTTTGATTGCAACTCCTTTACATTCTTTGATAGGTGTGAAACATGTGTTTCAGTCGGGAGGCAAGCAACAGAAAGCCTTTGACACATTGAAAGAAAGGATTAGTACAACGCCAGTACTAGCACTACCAGATATTCAACATCCATTTGAGATCGAGACAGATGCAAGTGAATATGCCATGGGGGTAGTGTTGATGCAACACAGAAAGCCTATATGTTTTCATTCTGAGACATTCACATCAGCAGTAGTTAACTATCCTACATATGATAAGGAATTATATGCATTAATTCGGAGTGTTAAAAGTGGAAACATCACATAATGGGTAAAGAAACAATCATACACACAGATCATCAACCACTACAATACTAACACTCACAAACTAAATTGCAACAATTACAACATTATAGGTGGATGGGTTTTCTATAGCAATTTCATCTTGTTATCAGATATAAGAAGGGCATACATAATAAGGTTGTAGACATGTTATCAATACCAATTATAAATGCATCCACAATACTTAAGCATAATACAATAATTCATGAAAGTTACATTGAACAATATGCTTAAGACACAAATTTTAAGGATGTATATGCAACTTTAAGTCATGGCAAGTAGGTAGAAGAATTGGATTATTTCATAAAGGACAAACTCTTATATCATTTCGGAAAGTTATGCATTCCACAAACTGAAAGAGTTAATATAATTTGAGAAGCACATACTTCTCTCATATCAAGTCATTTTGGTGTAAGTAAAACAGATGCACAATTACAAAGATTCTGCTATTGGCCATGAATGAATGAGATAGTTTCTAGATATATTAAAGGATGTATTATGTGTGCTACAAGCAAGCCAAGTAATAGAAAATTAGGCTTGTATACTCTACTTCCAATTCCTTCTTGTCCTTGGGAAAGTGTTTCCATGGATTTTGTTTGGGGATTGCCAAAGTCTAGAAAGATTCATGATTATTTGTATGTAGTTGCGGATAGGTTCAATAAGATGTGTATTTTGACACCATGTAATAGATAGGTTACAACTGAACAAACTACAAAGCTGTTCTTTCAAAATGTATGGGTTCATTTTGGGTTACCCACTTCTATTGCATCCAATTGAGATTCTCGATTTGTTGGGAAATTTTGGTCAAGTCTATGGGAGTTAATGGACACAAAGTTAAAGAAGAACACGACATTTCATCCACAAACAGATGGTCAAACAGGAGTGGTCAATAGGATAGTGATACAGTTTCTTCGAGGATATTGCAGCAAGGATCCCAAACTTTGGGATGAGAATTTGTGTTATGTGCAACATGCTTACAACCATGCAAAACATTCTTCTACTTAGAGGTCTCCTTTTGAGACTTGTTTTGGTTTTATACCAAAGTATCCCTTGGATTTTGTCTTTGGTAAAGACATAGTAGTTGATGGACACAGTGATGTGGACAAAGCAACCAAGTTCATTAAACAAATCCAGGAAATTTAGCAAGTAGTACAGGAACAACTAGAAAGAAGCCAAGAAAAGTATAAGGGGTGACATGACAAGCATCCAGTTGAGCATAGATTTCAAGTTGGTGATCAAGTTTGGTTGTACATTAGCAAAGAAAGACTACAAAGGGAAGGTAAAAAGTTGAAACCAATTAGATATGGTCCTTTCAAAATACTTGAAAAAATTGGTGAAAATGCTTTCCGCCTAGATCTACCAGCTTACATGTAAATCTATTCTGTCGTAAATGTTGAAAACTTGTGATTGTATGAGCCCTCGTTGATTGAAGATCACAAAGAGCAAGGTCAGCTACCTTCCATTGAAGATCTTTTGCCTGAGTATCTCAATGAGCTATAGGAGGACATAGTTCTTGACAGGAGGATAAGGACTTCGCAACGGGGAAATGTTGAGTATATTCAAGTTGGACTCAAAGGTACAAATCCAAGTAAAGCACAATGGATAGAGAATGGAAAAGTGAGGGAATTTTATCCTCACTTACTCGACAGCTAAAACCAACTTTTGGTGGACCAAAAGCTTCCAGTGTGGAGGAGTGATCCAAAATGGATTCAATTGCCTCCGGATCAAAGTCTTCAAATGCAGATGAAAGTGGTATCAGAGCAGTGAAGCACAGACGTTGGATCAGACATATCAACGAACGAGGGTGAGGGAGATAGATGGTTAGGATTAAGTCGCGCAAAATAAAGTTAAGAAATGATGATATCAGATTAAGCCATGTGTTAGCAGAGAAGAGGAGTAGTATTCGTAAGCGATAAGTAGTATCTTGTGTGCTTATAAAATGGTAAACAGTATTCCTCAATTTCACGCGATTAACCTTAGCAGGTGACACGTAGCACGAGAAAACAACTTTTCTTGTGCGCTCTCGATCTGATTTTGGTCATGCAAGAATTCACACGAGATTGTGCGATAACCGTTGGATCACACGGGATGGATTGATTATGGAGATCGGCCAAGAAAGTTGGCGAACGGGTGATCTGATAGCCATTGGATCAGACGGGACTTGGTAATGGATATGATAAATTTGTATTTATTTTATTGTCAGGATCTCTACTGGAAAAAGGCCAAACGGTCGGGGTCAACCCCATGATCACCGATCCTTTGATTTTATGTTATCACATTATCCTACATTCACCGCAGATTGCAACTACATATGGTATATCAATGCAATATCACCAAAACGAAACCAACATGCCAAAGGGTGGGACTTGGTTAACCAAGCCACCATTTTTTTTAATAAACCATTGCAGGTGTCGAACCCGCCCTACCATTAGCGCACAGTCCGAGGTGGTTTTATGCAAGCCAAGGTAGTTTTTGCCAAACATAGCGTGGTTTTGCAAGGACGGAGGTGGTTTGGACCATTCCAGGGGCTCTGGAGGTCACAGTGGCCAAATATGGTTGAGTTTATACTCATTTGACTCGAAATCTCAAGTTGAACGTAATGGTGATGTTCATTTTCTTATTTGAGACTCTTTTTTCAAGCTCATACCTGTAACAATAATTTGAAGACAAAATAAAGAGGTCAACACTAGAAGCGGAAGGACCAAGAGACATAGCCAAAAAATCTGGTGAACTCCTTTATTAAATTTGGTTATGTTGATGTGTTTGAATTTGTTTTCAAGTTGTTTATGTGTTTATGTTATTCGCAATATTTTTTATTCGTTGCACTAAGTAACATAAGCAAATTCACACATAGTCTACAATACCTTTTTCATTAACGGATCACCCAACCCTAGCAGCAGAGGTTCCTCTTTTTGTACATGTATCCTTAGATTAGAATCATAGGTTAACTGCTGAAGTTATCTCTGTTTTGTTTAATTTACAAGTCTTTGCATGATTGGTTAGTTTTTATTCTATTAGTTAGAGAAGTATATCAGTGTTACAGTAATGAAAGAAAAGACTTCATAAAATCTTGTGACAGTGGCCTCATCTTCATCTCCCTCATGGGATCATGGTTTGAGGGCCCCACTCTCACAACCCCAAAAATATATTTATCCCTTGGTTATTACATAGCTTAGTATTTCTTATTGAGTAGATAATTGTTAATGATTTCTTAGAAGCACCTACAATTATCATTTTGGTTTCTTGAGTTTATTGTAGATTAGAAAGAATTCCATTCCATAGATTTAATCCATTAGCCATCAATAAATCAGTTTCTCAAAATCAACTCATTTTTTCCACATTTACATAAAGTAGTGCATAAATGAAGAAGTGAATATGTGTTGTTACAGGAGTTGCTGATATGTAGGGAGGAACTCATTCCACCAATCTCATCTAAGCTTTCTCAACCTCTCACCAAACCCTACCATTTACCAATCAATATTTCTGTTTTGTAGCCACTGAGGACAACGATATTGAGAAAATCCAACCATCCTGAAGAATTGGGTTGATCCTTGGGTAGTGTGCACCTTCCCCATACCTCATTCCACCATCATACACCTTCCCAACACTTCCTTTCACCTTCCCTACCTTCCTACAACTTTCAACCATGTTTCTTGTAGTAAATTAGGACATCTTGTAGTAACTATAGGAAATGCTATAGCAACTACAGGAAACCTTAGAGCAACTACAGGAAACCCTATAGCAACCTTTTTTAGACTGTTTTGGCCAGAAATGATGATCAAAGCCTAGGGCGGGCCTTAAAATTGACCTCCATACCCCTCAATGCCATTTTTGACCAGTTTTACTATACCTTCCTCCCCTGCAAAATATTAGCTTGTTTAGCTTAACATTTACATTTCTAAATTGAAAACCAAAAGGATATTTTTTGCAAATATTTAGCTAGTGCATACATAAATCAGTCTTAGCAATGTTAGGGTCATTTCCATGCTTACTTAGTCCATATAACTAGATGATAGAATGAAAGATTAAATTAGGTCTCTTTTGTAAGTAATGTGTGTTAAGTTTTAGCTAGGTAATTTCATGTTATTTCATAGCAATTTCTATTCAACACTTTCATTTCCTTAACATAGGAAAGCATTTAATTTCTGCATTAAAGATATTTTTACATTCACTGTCAGTAGTCAACCTCCTTCTAGTCAATAGAAGATTAGTTTGAAAAACCCCAGTGGTCTATCACTCTAGTTGAGAAGTGACAAGAGTAGACTGTTGCATATGTTGTGCATATAGCATTGTCACCTCCAAGTTTTTAAAAACCCCAGGTTGATAAAGTAAATTTGGTTGCCCTAGGAGTTGCGTCATCCTTGCTGTAATACTGGGGCTCATCACTTTTTGGCATTGTTGCCAAGGAGGTGTCTAGGTAGATTTAATTTATGATTTCATTTCTCTTTGAAATTTAGTAGATAGATGCAATTCCTTCTTTCATTTTGTTTGCAATCAATAGATAGTTGCAATTTCTTCTTTATTTCCATTCTGTAAGTAGTTCCATTCGGAAAATAGTTGCAATTTCTTCTTTCTTTCCATTCTGCAAGTAATTCTGAAAAAAACCCTAAAAGGCAAAAGAATATTTCTTTCATGCCTCATAGGAGTAGAGATAACTTAGCAATTATTTTTCCAAACACCCCCCACACCATCAAACAACCAACCTTCCCTCTTCATTGATGGATGTGAGCTAGAGGACCCGTTAGGCGAAAAACCAAAGATCTCTGAAGAGCCTATTGGGGAAGAAGAAGAAGAAGAAACCATTCCACCAATCTACACTATGGCTGAAAATAGAAATGGGACTGAAAATAAAAATGGATTTGAAAATAGAACCGAGGGCACTTTCCCATTAGAGAATCTCTAAAAATAAAAATGGATTTGAAAATAGAACCGAGGGCGCTTTTCCCATTAGAGAATCTAATGGAGAGGCTAGGATGAAAAATATAAGCCCCTCTGCCCTTCCTCACTTCCATGGTTTAACCTTAGAGGACCCTGATACCTTTTTGTTTGAGTTTATTTTTATCTTCAAAACTTATGATTATACCTCTGATGACCAGAAGTTGAAGTTTTTCCCATCCACCCTTAAGTTTGCAGCCTTGCACTGGTTCATGGGTTTACCTGGGGACAACATCCCTACCTGGGCTCAAATGCAACAAGTACATCGATTATTGTAGGTTCAAAGATACTAAAGAGGAAATATTTAGAATGACTTTGGGTGGGACATGATGAATCTTTAGAAGATTATGAGGAACAGCTACAAAAGGGCTAGATGCACTCTCGATCCTGAATCACTCAAGCTAGTCCTTCTTAGAGGGATCATGAAATATCTCCTAGAAACCCTAAACATGTTATCGGGGGAGGAATCTACTAGTTATCTTATGATGATATCAAGCCAATTTTCAAAAACCATTCTAGGGTAGCTAAAAAGAAGGGTAGGGCTAGTCAAGATTTGGCCAATTCATCCTCCTCCAACACATCCATAAAAAGTGAAATTTCCAACATGCTAGAAGACTTTAATATTTAAATGTTTCATACCCTTGATCTGCAAATGGACACCATGCAGATCAAGAGGAAGCAGGAGGAAGCAGAAAGAGACTTAGTTGTCTTTTTCCCTAGATGCACCAGGAGGCACCCGAGAAATGAATGTCCATTGAATCTTATAGAGATTTTCTCAGCCTATGACGAGAACCACTCCATAGACAAATGTCCATCTCTACTTGGATTGAAAGATTTGTATCAAGGAACTAAAGGTGTGACTGGACAACTCTATTATATCAACTAAAGGACACCTCATAGACCTCAACCATACCAACAAGGCATGCAAGGCACGTCTTATTCATATTAAGACCCTAACCAGAATGCATCCATTCCCCTTTGGTGTCGTCCTACTCATCCTTCATGGTGTAGACCTTCTCCCCGGTCTTTTGCACCTCAATACCATTCCCAACCTGCCAATCAATCATTCCAGCCATATGCTCCCCCACAAAGTCATTGGAATACACCATCACAGGTGTGGATGCCCCCATACAACCAATCTCCAGCCTTACTGCCTCCACTTCCATATCAGGCACAACTGCTTCACCTTGCTCCACCTAAGAAATGTCAAATGCCTACTCTGCCAAATCCGAACCTGAACAACAAGCAGGCACAACAAGTTTATAGTGGAGAGACATCCTACCCTGCCTATGTTGTGGAAATTCAAGAAATCAACCTCAGGTCTAGAAGTGTGCTTCAAAATAATTAACCTCCATCTCCACCTTAGGAGCTTGAAGAGGAAAAGGAAGAGAGTGTTTCTCAAGCCAATCCACCTCCTTTTCCTGAGAGATTAATCCATCCTAGCCAACATACCCCAGAAAAGATTGAACTTCTTGGTGAATTGAAAAACTTGTGTGTTAAAATTCCACTCCTCCAAGTTATTAAGGGTCCCCATCTACAACAAGTTGATCAAGGAGAAATGATTCAAACATTCTGGGAGGAGAAAGAAAGACACCTACCATTAATGTCATTGGGCAACTATCTGACTTAATGTTGGGGAGATTGATCTGCCCAAAGTATCAATACCCTAGAAGTTTTGTGGTAGATGTGCAGATCGATGGTATCATTGTCCCCCATACCTTGATTGATCTTGGGGCTTCCATCAATGTGATGAATAAGGAGACTATGCTTAAACTAAATCTCTAAAGATCATTAAGGAAGACCACAACAGTCTTGCAGCTTGTAGACAGATCAACAGTAGCTCCTAAGGGAGTTGTTGAGGATGTGATGGTCTCCTTTGATTCCTGGGAATACCCTGTTGACTTCTTAGTTCTCCAACCTAAGACCAAGTTCATTGGTTATCTTCTTATCCTTGGAAGGCCATGGCTAGCCACTGTTGATGCTTACATAAGTTGTAGGGCTAGGAACATGACCATTAAAAATGGGCATTTGTCCAAACAATTGTTGTTGTACCCTCCTACTCAACATCTCTAGAGCATAACTTACATTGATGGTTGGAAGAGGAGGAGGAAGATGAAGTCTAATCTACCACATCTTACCCAATTTGTACCTTAGATGCTATTATAGGAGGGGGCAACTTGATGAAGATGAACTGATTGATCAAATCCTCCAGAATCATCCCCCCAACACCATGTCCCTTGATGAGTTAGTAAAGAAAGTTCAACATAACCCTTGTGCCTAGCTGAATCAAGTCCTACTCATGTCAAGATGGTAGAACTCGGTCTAGCTAAAACTTTGAAGATCAACCATTCTTTCTTTGTGTTGGATACCTATACCAATAGGTTTCATATTTCATGATTGGTAAATACAAGGGCCAAATATGCTCCATTTTTGCTGTTACAAAGGTTCCATATTTGCAAGAAAAGAGAAGGTGTATATAGGCCTGCATATTCACAAAAGTTTTATGGATGACCCAACAGTCTAAACTGGATCATGCCATGTTTTCAATTTATGTTGTAGAGTAGAAAAAGAAATCTGTCCAAACTGTTTAATCTTGGCAGATCAGTAGCTAGGTAGAGAAGCTAACGTTCCCAACTGCTTAATCTGGGGCCTTGGAAGGAATAAGGGTAGCCTTAGATAGGAAATGAAAGCAAAAAAGCCAATGTAAAAGAAAAGGCACTTAAAGGGTTTGCTAGCCTAAGTGCACCCTACAAGAAGAAATAAAATGTTAGGCAAAATAGTTGGGTAGGTAGATGGGGTTGCAGAAGTGGTGTTTCTTTCAAGACCAAAGTTGCTAATCATCTACAGGAAAAGCAACACACTGGAGCATGACTAACTTCCCAGTTTTCATTTGTATATCACTCATTATTAACACCCTTTCCCAAGTTGTGTAGAGCAGAGAAGCTTATGGCTTTGTGATGATTCTTATGGCCCTAAAAGCCACATTTCTTGTGCAAAAAGTCTTTTCATTTTGATCTACTCTTTACACTAAGTTATTTTCAAGAAAACTTGGTTGTACTCATCCTCATCCATATTTTCCCCCACATTAACAGTTAATCCTATTATGTAATTCCTCTACCTCACCCTTCCCTACTAGTATTAACACCATGGTGTATAAACCCCAAAATTTGTATAAATATCCCTCCCCTTGGCATTATAGCCATATGGTCTGTTCAAAAAGGAATCAAAGTGACACCTGGTCACTTTGATGAACCTCCTAGGTCATCTCTTCTCATTCCATGTCATTTTGTTCATATAGCCCTCATTTGCAAAGAAAAATTATAATAAAACCCCTCCTACCCATAACCCTTTTTTCAAAAAAAATGATAAAACCCGAAAAAACCATAAAACCCAAAGTTCCCCGCCCAAATATTTAAATCAATATTTTAATTACATGGCAGGCCCCTTCCCAACCTGCACGACCCGTCGGAGGACCCGCCAGCCGTCCGATCTCCGCCGATTAGATCCAAAGGTGGGCGGTCAATCTTACTCCTCGATCTGCCGACCTTTAGCGTCCGGGGAAAGTGGTTTTGGGCCCGTACAAGGACGCGTGGCGGGCGCTGGGGTTGTTCGGAGCCCTCTCCCCGATACCGCCTATGCCCCAAAGGTGGTGCGGGGAACCCGCTTACCACCATCCAGCTTACCGCTCTCCCTCCTACGTCACTCTAACGCCATCCTGACGTCACCTTACTTTTGTCCGCCCCCGTGCCCGTGGCTCTCCACGCAGCCCTGCCACCACATCAGCCCGCCACCGTGTCCTGCCACCCTAGCTCTCACGTCAGCGCTACGTCACTGCCGTACTATGGGCCCACCATGACGTCATGCTGACGTCATTGGCGGAAAAGCACCAATAGTGGCTTTTTCCGAAATTCAACGTTATAAACGGCCAAATAAGCCGTTTCAAGTCATTTTCATGCGTAAAAGAAGGAGCTGTTGACAACTAGCTGCCACGAAATTTGTCTTCCAGCCAACAAATTCAAAGATTTCAACTGTTGCAAGTCCACAATTCGACTGTGCTAAGCCTCCACAGCCCGGCTCGCAAGCATCCAAGCTAGTTTTTCCAGGTATTTAGCCGGTTTCCTACTTCACCCATGCATTTCAATTCTCTGTAAAAATTCACCATTAAGCACCAGCTAAACTCTTGAAATTCAGCTCTGCCTGTCACACAAAGTCAACCCAAGTAAATTGCAGCACCCCTAAACGCCAATTCGACAGAAGAGTGCTCGTTTCGCTGGCTAAAGACCCCGAAATTCCCCCGAGGTACTAGGCCTTGTTCCCTTTTGCCAAGTACAGACCACTTGTTGTTATACCAAAAAACCTCACCAGCTCTGCAATCTCTCATTAACAACTCATATCCCTGTGAATTTCACAGCAAACCACAGAAGCCAGATTGCATTATCCACTGAAGGAAGGACATCAGACCGAGTCAATAGTTGACGGGCAGCTAAAACTCTTTAAGGACTTGTCAAACCATTGTCCCTACCTCTACAGATTAACTTTTATCATGACATCTCCTGCAACTTCATCCATCAGTATGGCCTCACAGAGTCAAACAAATAAGGAGCTGGAGGCCCTGCCATTAGTAGACAAGGATGGTCTCATTGGAGATTTTGAAGGAAACAGGGACTTCTTGCAGACCTTCAGTAGACTGAGGGAAGACTATAAGGATGGGCATGGTACACATGGGATCTGGGAGTCAAACTTGCCCTATTACTGTCTCCCAGATGTGAATGTTTTCCCCGAAATCATTCACCTCTATGCTGAACACTATGATGCCCAACACAGAGCCGTCAGCACCCCATCAGGGAGGATCCTCTTTTACATCAATGCTGAGTCCATAAACAAAATGTTACACTTTGATCAGACAGAGTTGCTGATCCCATTCTCCATGAATTACTTGATGGACGCTGGTGACAAGATGACCAGTGAAGAACTGGAAAAGATCATCAGGAACTTCATGAGACCTGAATGCCAGACTACAGAGCCACCTCCCTATTTGAATGATCAATTAAAAGATGTAGGCAGGCTATTACTAGACATGATAGCCTATGTGTTGGGGTACCAAAACAGTGAGCATGTGGATAGAGCCATGCTAGTACTGCTGTCTGTTTACAGCCCATACTAACCCCCTACCCAAAAGTACAACTTTGCTAAGTTCATAGCCAATAAGATTCATGATCAGTTGACTAAAGTGGACAGACAAGGGGTCTTCAGATATTTAGCTTACATCTACCATATGTTCATGTATTATCATTCTGAAGCCTTCCCATGCTACATCAGAAGGCTGGATCATACAGGGGAAAGAAGATCTGTTATCTTCTGGACCTCAGTCTATCACAAAGTCACAAATTCACCCTATACCTACTGCGAATTTGTTGACCAGTTTGTCTACCCAGTCTCCTGCATGTTGATGAAGTCACCACCTCCCAGAATATCCAATGAGATAAAGAAAGCTCTGTAGCTTTCTAAGAACAACAAAATAGGTGACTGGTACCTATATGAACATCATACAGTATTCAGGGTCTATGAATGTGAGCTCTGTCCATACAGGCTCCCCAAATACGTACCAATGAGGTTGTTTGCATTGGAATATTATAGGCAACTGATTCAGTCAGACCTTACCCACTTCCACAGCTCCAAGAAAAAGGCTCACCTTAACTTCAAAAATGAAATGGGCCCTTTTATCATGAATAAGAAGGAAGGATGGGAAGCTGCAGATTTGATCCTGAAGGACAATTACAAG
>APFE031314334.1:0-10780 GCA_000404065.3 Pinus taeda
CTTTTCGACACTTTAAAAACTACTAATTCAAATCATATACAAGAGTAACGATATAATCGACTATCAAGAACAATGGGATTGTCTTCTATAACAGAAAACGACAGTTACGACACTTTTATATTAAGAAAGGACAGTTAGACTATGCTACTTCTTTGCAAAAGAGAACTGAAAATGGAGCACAATACATAAAAACACTTACAGATCTTTTCACAATAGAGGTGGAATGATGTAAGAGAAGGGGGTTTTCATAAAGATATATTGACCACAGACAACAAAACTCCTGAATAAAACTAAAAATGGTGAGGAAAAAACCAAAGTTTGAAGGTAAAGTTAACCTTCCCTGACCATCGCACTTGTCACACAGGGAATTCAGTATGCAGCGCACCTATTGCACACAGGAAGTGCGATGTGTACAGACTTCCTTGAAGGCAGGGTGTGATGGTACCAGTGTGAGATTTTTAATGAGTTTTTGCTCACAGTTTGCAATTTAGTTTAGGGATTTAGGCCGAGTAAGTGATGTTCAGTAAGTGTAAATCACAAGGGTTGATCTAAGGAGGTTACTAGAGCCACCACTTAGGGAAATTAGAATGTTTGAATATCGATTGTTTAATTCATATACAAAACCCGGTGATAGAATGAAGCAGTATTGATCTTCTTTGCATTTGTATAACAAATGTAGTTCGAAGGCTAGCTGGCTTGACTTCAGGCTCCGTTTGTAAGTTTATAAAATAAACAAAGATAGACTAGCAAACAATCTATTCACTCCCCAGCGGAGTCGCCATTTTGTTACCAAGAATAGTGTCCACTCAGAGCTTCTATTCCCACTAAGACTGGTAGCTATCTTAGAAACAAACAAGTAAAGTCTACTTTCGCTTTCCTTTATGAAAATAGATAAGAGTGTAACAAAGGACACCAACCTTAGTCTTGCGCTTCGTTTCCTTGTTTGATTCCTCTCCTTTCTGATAGGTCTTTGGTACTTCTTCTTCGTCTGCCCAGCTTCAAAGAGCACCTGTGGAATCAAAGCAACATACTACTATCGAAGAACAGAGATCTATATTCATAAATAACGCAGGACGAGATATGTGTTAACCATACAAATGCATATATAATCAAACATACAAGAATATGGAGGAAAAATTGAATAGCTTTATTAAGATCAAGAATAGCAAGAGGATTATAACCATATGTTCTGACCTAGCATCATCCTCCAATAAGAAATCCCTTCTTCATCTCAAGTAAAGCTTAGATCACCCAACACTATGAAGTTACACCAGAAAACCAACAACACTTCTCTACAAGATACAAGATTCTAGCCTCTGGATCTCTGTGATGAGGGATCCATATATAGATGATTTTAGGGGGGTGAGTCATCTTTTGGGGTTTCGATTTGTGTCCTCTCTTTGATAGTTCCTGATTCCACTTGGAGACTGATGATCTCTTACTCATCCCTGGTAAAAAACAGAGAGGCAAGTGTTAGAGGGGAAGCTTATGGAAGATTCTATGATCTTCCACCTCACAAATAGTACCTGCCATTTGTCCATTCTCGAACATTGCACCCTATAGAGGGGCCATTCAGTATGCATCGCACCCTGTACATTGGAAAGGTGATATGCATCGCACCCTCTGCACTGGGTATTCAATATGGTCTAGTGTTGACAATGTCTGAGCAATTTTTAGTGGAGAACTTGTGGGAGATGATGTAATCAGCTGAAATTGTTCCTTTAGGTAGTGAAGCAACACTTTTAGGGACTTAGGATCCCTCATTTTATGGAGATTTATGATTGGGCCAGTAGTGCCAAAAAATGTCTATAACAGACACATAGAGCCATGAATTCTCATGGTTATGCAGAATAGATGGTTAATTATGATTTATGGATGATACCTGATTTGTGTGATTATATATGTCTAATATTGTACTAAGCAGGATCTAGTAGGGTACCTGGTCATTTTCCAACAAGGACATTCAATTATGAATGACTATGGAAGTAATTTCTTCAAAACCAAAATGATTGTGGAGGCCATGCACCATTCTGGGTAAAATGTGATTAAGTTAATTTCATTATGAAATTCATTTGATTCCTTTGATCTATGAGATTGTAATGTGTGTAGGTCTTCGAACAAGGCCTTACCCGTGAACCATCAGATGGGTAAAAGCTCACAATCAGTAACATAAGGAGAAACAAAAAGTTCCAAAGAACAGTAGATGAGAGGGCATGGAAATTATGGCGTGGAGTCCTAAATCCAAGAAAGATAAAGACGTGGAGTCATGTAAATTTAGGGCGTGAAGGCCTGAATATTTAAAAAGATCAAGTTGTGGAATCTCGGACCTTTTGAGTAAATCATGGCGTGGAGTCCTCAATCTACTAAGGCATGGAGATGCATGAAATAGGGGTGGGGAATCCCTTTTCTCCAGAATAAAAATACCACTCATGGATGAATTTCCTTAAATAAAATTTCATTCTCACAATTTTGGAATGAATTTCTAAAAATAGAAAGTCATGTCTAGCATCTCAAGAACGACTTTCCAAAAATAATAAATCACTTTAAATAAATTGGTACTCAAGAAGACTTGAAGAAAAATGACTTAACTTATCATTAATCAATCATAATAGTTCAATCCTTATTGAATCCTAAATATTATTAATATTATTATGTTTTATGAGACTTTGATATTATTATTAAAAGGGAACCACAAGTCAATTTTATCTCCTCAATCAATTCACACATCTCCTTCATGACTCTCACGGCTTTATGTAACTCTCTCTTTCTCTCTCTCTCTTTGAAATAATCCACTATACTCTATTTTATGCACTCATCAAAGAATGTCATATTCCTTTTCATTCATTAAAAATATGTCATAATATATTCCTCTTATGCTCTCTTTAATGCACATGTTACACTCTCCTTAACTAAGGCATGCATATCTCTCCTTAATGGCATAAGTTACGCTCCTCTTAAGTGGAATCCAATGCATGCACATTACTCCTACTTTTTGACAAGAATTGGTTGCTTCTCTTATATATGAGTCTCATGTATTTTCACTTGGGAGGATGAGGATGCCAAGAGTGGAAGAGACATGAGGAAAATAGTGAGAGGGAGAGATATGGAGAGTATCCAATTACTTCCATAATAAATATGAAATTCTTATTAAAATCGTAAGATCTCTAGTTATTGAGGTTAGCCATGAGTGGTATTGAGAGGAAGTGAAAATTTGCTTCCTTAGTTTTCCTTGCAAATATCTCTACTGTTGTATTTTGGTATTGCTTGTGAGCTTTTGCAGCTCAGGGGTTCCAGGGGGAGAATTTTTTCCTGGATATGGTTGGGAGGAAAACTCGGTGGTTCACAATGAGTTGGTAAGGATATTGGAGCTAGAGCATACTCTCATTGGAGCTAAAGCATACTCCCATTTTTTGAGTTGTATAAATTCACTGCTAGGTATGTTAAAATCATTATATTGTGTTTTTTTGTAGTTCATTACATGGTTTTTTGTAATTTAGTTGATAATTGAAACTTTGATGTATATCAAATGCTGCACACTAAATGTTGAAGGAATTTTGAAATAACTATAGTTTATTTTATGTAAGTTTTTTTTTTTCTACAGTTTCATTGCAAGTTGATTTACGTCATGTCTTAAAGGCTGAAGCACTCAGGCTACCATGAGTTTTATGAAAACATGTAAATAGCATAAATTTGGGTTTTCCTTCTCTTTTTACAGTTGTAGATAAATTTGCACATCATATGTTTGACAAATGTGATAAATGAGATAATAGGAATTTGTTTTTTTGTTGTGGTTTTAAATAATCACATTTCTGGTTGTTTTTGTTTCAATTCGTTATAGCTTCAGGGGGTATCTATACCATAAGGCCATGTCGTCCCAATTTTGATTCAAAGTTTTAGAATCCGATTCTATAATCTAGTATATTTTACAGATTTGTTGTTGTTGACTGATGGTTTGTCTTGTTGTCTTTTTTTTTAGCTGTGATTTACCTGGTAATCTATTTTTATGAAATGAGTTTGTAAAATAAACTTGGAATTATTATTTTAAAGTCTCAATGGTTAATACATTGATAGTTTAATAAACTTGTGACTGCTTATCTGATAGTTTAATAGCCAGAAGCTTGTTTTGCGATTGCTAATCATTGTTCAAAATTCCCAATGGTTGTAGATAGATTGCTACGAGGTATTTGTAAAAAATCTTAAATATTTATAGTCATTCTGTGCCTAAATTTTGTATATGTAACAATAATGGTATATGACAGTTCTACTTATGTATTAGGTTCACTTCATAGCATTACTGACAAAGAAAAAGAAATTATGTAATCTTAGATTCATGTTAGTTAATTTGGGTGAAATCGTCTTAAGGGTTATGGTTTTAAGTGTGTGACAAAATGCCTTAATGGCTGTACATTTCATGCTTGCAAACTGATTGACATAATGCTTCAATAGTTGTAGCTAATTACATCTATGAATTGTCTATAAAAATGACTAAGTGAATTTAGGATTTGCAACCAAGGTGTTTTTGGAAATATCTCAAAGAATAAAGATGATGATTCCATTGAATTAAAAATCCATGGAAGGAAAATTGGTTAGGTGAAATGTTGTAATTGTTATCTCACATTGGAAACCACCCCTTTAGAAGTTGAATTATCTTGTTTTTCTTCCCTTTTCTTATCAAACAATTCATAGGCATATTGTCTAGAACAATATCAAATTAGTCAATCTTAAACACTCTTAATTGCAATAGAATGAACAATTATCTTCTTGGAAATTGTGGTTTGTAAATATTGATATTATTTATCCCACTAAAGACTTTATCATTTAAATGTGATTTTAAGACTTATGGTTGTAAGTTTTGGATCTTGAGGAACCATGAACCTATAGCCTGAATGAGAAGTTTAATATTACCATGGGTTAGTTAGTTAGTAGAAATTAGTATGTAGTGTAAAGAATACGAATAAAAATAAAAATAAATCTATAGATATATGACCTTGCATTAAATTTTATGTCTTAAAAAATTAAACTTAAATTGCATTTTCAGTCAGCCTTATTATAATACTCATTGTTGGTAAGGTGGGACCTTAAATATGGTATCAAAGCCAAGTTAAAACCCTAGGATCTAGGGCTCGAATATTAATATTTATTTACTTACCTAAATTTTTCCTTGGTCAGGTTAAGTAATCATTGAGAGAACATTAAGGAGGAGGAAGGAAGCCTCATCTCCACCTCCCCAAGGTAAAGAATTTGAGAAAATATCCATCAGGGAAGTAAGGGATATGATGTTATCTTTCCAAAAGATGTTTGAAGTCTTGGGGGAAATCCTTCAGTGCCTACTTCTTCAACTCAATTAGAGAGGTAAGAAATATCATCTGATGGAGATGTACATAGAGAGCTAGAAAAGGTTAAGCTTCCTATCTTTAAGGGTACCACAAAAGCGGAGGTAAAAGAAGCTTGGTTGGAAAACATATGCTGATGTTTTGAGCTACAAAATTATTCTAGCAACCAAAAGGCAAAGTTAGCTATATACCAACTTAAGGAGAGTGCGCTATTATGGTGTATGAACTTAGAATCCCAATTGGGATAATCCATGTCTACCTTGACATGGGAACGATTTGAAGAGGAATTTCGAGAAAAGTACCTTTCCACTGAATACTTGGAGATGAAATTGGATGAGTTACATGATATTAAGCAAGGAACTAAGAGAATCCTCGAATATGAAGTATGATTCATGGAGTTGCTTAGATATGCTACCCATCTAAACATTGAAGCCCTCACGGTAAACAAGTTTTTGTATGGATTGAATCCTATTATAAAGGAAAAGGTCCACATTTTGAGGCCTACTACGTGCTATGAGGTAGTGCAACAAGGAATTATAGCTGAGGAATAACTATTGGGGAACAAAGGGGGCAATAAAACCCCAAATATATCATTCCATGGGAAACCTCCTTGAAGGGGCGGCCAATATATAAGACATAAGTCAGGTGGTTCACATCACCACAGATTTCAAAAGAATCATACTTTTTAGAACCAACAAAATAACCCAAGGCAACATCTTCAACAAAGTAATGGTTGCACTCAAGAATCGCCCAATAAAAGGGTAAAATTTATGAAAATTTCTCCCACTAATGGATGTTGGACTTGTGAAGGACCTCATTATGAGTGAGATTTCGCTGAGTAGGAGATTGAAGCATAGTCAGAGAAGGAATAAGCTGTTGTTAGAGATATGGGTAGAACCCATAGGATTCATGCTATTGTGCAAAATCACCAGGTTGAGCATCAATCTACAGTGCTTGAAGCATCAAGTAAGCTAAATGGTATGGTTATTACTATTTTGATTGATCCTGGCACAACTGAAATTTTTCTTTCCCCTAATGTTTTATTGAAATATAAATTGGTGGCGATAGAGAAAAATTATTTTGATCAGGTTGAGATGGCCTTAGGGCGATCTCAAAAGGTTGAATGCTTAGTGCAAGAGTGCCCTTTAAACTTGGGAGTGTGTGTCACAAATGTGAATCTTTATGTGACACCACTTGGTCACTATGATGTGATAATTGGGATGGATTGGATTGAAGCCCACTGGTCTTTGCTTAGATGTCGAAGCAAAACCCTTATTTTTTGAGTGATGAGGGCCAACCTATGGTTATCCATGGGGAAAGGAGATGTGTTTCTTTAAGACTTATCTCATTCTTGTAGACGAAGAGACATATTAGGAAAAGATGTCAAATGTATAATATAATGAATTTAAATGAGGGAGAACTTTCATCCTTTCAACAATATCCTTTCCTTTTAGAATTCTTCAATGTCTTTCGAGAGGAGTTTCATAATTTACCTCCAAAGCAAGAGATTGACTTCTCCATAGAGCTAACGCCTGGTACTGAACCTATATCCAAAGCTCCCTACTGAATTTCTATTGTTGAACTTCGTGAGTTACAAGTGAAACCTCAAGAGTTATTGGACAAGGGTATGATTAGACCTAGTGTTTCACCTTGGGGAGCTCCAGTGATATTTGTAAAGAAGGACGGATCCCTTCGGCTCTGTGTTGACTACAGGAAATTGAATCGAGTAACTATTCGAAATCAATATCCTTTGCCTCACATTGATTATCTATTTGATCAAATGAAGGGAGCCACTGTATTCTCCAGGATCGATCTTTGTTCTGGATATCATTAGCTTAGAGTTAAAGAAGAGGATATTTCCAAAACTATTTTTTAAACTTGTTTTGGTCATTATGAGTTCATGGTTGTTCCTTTTGGGTTATCTAATGCCCCAAGAGATTTTATGAGTCTGATGAATGGTGTGCTTTGGAACTACATGGACAAATTTATACAAGTGTTCCTCGATGACATCCTAATCTATTCAAAGTCCCCAGAAGAGCATGCGCAACAAATGAGATTGGTGTTACAATGCTTAAGAGAAAATAAACTTTATGGAAAAATGTCCAAACATTCTTTTCTCGAGTCAAATATCCATTATCTAGGACACATTATCTCTAGTGAAGGCATTGTTGTTGACCTAGCAAAGATTGATGCAATTTCAGAATGGCCAACACCCTCTAATGTGCATGGAGTGCATAGATTCATGGGTATGGAAGGATACTATGGCAGATTTATGGAGGGGTTTTCAAAAATAGCCAGCCCTATCACTTCATTACTTAGGAAGGGAGTACAATTTAATTGGACCAATGAGTGTGAGCAAGCATTTTCCGAGCTCAAACAATGTTTGACTACAACTCCGATACTTAAGATTATTGATATGGATAGAAAATTTATAGTATGTACCGATGTGTCAAAAGATGGATTGGGTGCATTATTATCACAAGATGATGGGGTGATTGCTTATGCCTCTAGGAAGTCAAGGACGCATGATGGAAACTATGCAACCTATGATCTAGAACTAGTAGCTATATTTCATGCCTTACAACTTTTGTGACATTATCTAGTGGGAAAGAAATTTGAATTGAAAACAAATCACAGAGGTTTGCAACATATATTTACTCAAAGTGATCTAAATGCTAGGCAAAGAAGGTGGTCAGAACTCCTAAGTGAATATAATTTTGACATAACTTACATCAAGGGTACATTGAATAAAGTAGCCGATGCACTTAGTCGAAAACCATGAATATTTTCAATAATTCCATTGAAGATTGATTTACAGGAGCACATCTTGAGGGCACAAGATGTAGATGAATGGTGCAAGGAAGATAGAGTTTCTCTTTTTGGGACGGGATTAAGAAAAATAAGGTAGAAGGATATTCTTGTGATGAAAATGGTATGGTGAGATTCATGCAAAAGATTTTAGTTCTAGATCAAGATGGGTTTTGTGAGTTCATTTTCAAAGAAGCTCACCATGCAACATATATGGCTCACTCGGGAGTCCAGAAGATGCATGTTGATTTAAAGAAAAAATTATTTTGGGTAGGCATGAAGAAGGATGTAGCAAATTTTGTGGCAAAATGTTTGGAATGTCAGTTAGTTAAAGTAGAACATTGGCATCCAGTAGGATTGTTGCTGTTGCATAACAATCCTGAGTCCAAATGGGAAGAAATATCTATGGACTTTATTGTTGAATTACCTAAAAAAATGAAAAGGCATAACTCTATTTTGGTGGTGGTAGATAAAATTACTAAGATTGCCCATTTTATACATGTTAGGGATACTTACAAAGCATCTGAAATAGCACAGGTATTTATCAAGGAGGTGGTTAGGCTTCATGGTTTCCTAAGAAAATCATATCAGATAGGGCCTCTATATTTACACGTAAATTTTGGACTACTTTCCAGGGAGCCCTTCAGACACAATTAAATTTCAGTACAACTTATCATCTAGAGAGTGATGGCCAAACTAAAATAGTAAATCAAGTGTTAGAGGAAATGCTTAGAATGTATGTAATGGATCAACAATCTAAGTGGGAAGATTATCTTCCTCTAGTGGAGTTTTCTTACAATAACAATTTTAACCGCTCCATTGGTATGGAATATTACGAGTTATTGTATGGAATACTACACAGAACACCTTTAAGTTGGGATAGATTAGAGGACAAAATCTTAGTAGGTCCTGAAATTCTTCAAGAAATGGAAGGACAAGTGTGTCATACAAGGCAAAGATTAAAGCAAGCATAGGATAGACATAAGAGCTATGTCGATATGCATAGAGTGGATCACCACTTTAAAGAAGGGGAATTTGTTTTTCTTTGAGTAAAACCCCAAAAATGCTCTATTAGGTTTGGGAAAGGATCTAAGCCCTCTCCTCAATTTTTTGGGCCTTTTGAGATCATCAAAAGGGTTGGACCTATGGCATATCATCTTGCTTTACCACTAGTCTTTCATCATATGCATGATGCATTTCATATTTTGGTACTACGTAAGTATGTTCATGATCCTTTTCACATTTTAGATTGCCATCAATTACATGTAATGGATGAAGGGACTCTTAAGGAAAATCTAGTTTACATTTTGGACCATCGCACTTGACATCTCAGACGTTGCATGGCGGAACAAGTAAAAGTCCAATGGGACTTGTATAGTCCTAGTTCCACCACTTGGGAACATGCATCATTTATGCGTCTTTATTTTCCTTTTTTGTTTAATTAAACTTCTGCCCAAATTTACTCCAAGAGGGGGAGTATGTAGTGTCCTATTTTTTCTTCTAGTATAGTTTTGTCACTCCTATCAAGGGTAATATTTTACGAGTTATATATGACAGGTTGATCACTTGAATGAGGAATAATGTTTTATATACATAGTTATATTTCCTTTTATGTTTATGTATGACATATTGATCATTCGATTGGGGAACAATGTTTTATATAGTTATATTTCCTCTTATAGCTGGCATCATTGATTACTTGTATTAGATGGTTTTGGTTAAGTAAATGTTATACCTATGTTTTTCTTTCTGTATCTGATTTATGAAGCAGGTGTATGACATCGATGGTGATCCAAGATTGAGACACATAGACCCATGGATTCTCATGGTTATGCGGAATAGATAGTTAATTATGATTTATGGATGATACATGATTTGTGTGATTATATATGTCCAATATTGTACTGACCAGGATGTGGTAGGGTACCTAGTAATTTTCAAACAAGGATGTTCAATTATGAATGATTGTGGAAGCCATGCACCATTCTAGGTAAAATGTGATTAATTTAATTTCAATATGAAATTCATTTGATTCCCTTGATCTATGATATTGTAATCTGTGCAGGTCTTTGAACAAGGCCTTACCAACGAACCATAAGATAGGTAAAATCTCACAATCAGTACCATAAGGAGAAACGCAAAGTTTCAAAGAATAGTAGATGAGAGGGCATGGAAATTATGGCATGGAGTCCTAAATCCAAGAAAGATAAAGATGTGGACTCTTGTATATTTAGGGTGAGGAGTCCAGAATATTTAAAAAGATCAAGTTGTGGAATATTTGATCTTCAAAGTAGATCATGGTGCGGAGTCCTCAATCTACCAAGCCACAAAGATACATGAAATATGGGTGTGGAATCCATATTCTCCACAATAGAAATACCACTCATGGATGAATTTCCTTAAATAAAATTTCATTCTCACAATTTTGGAATGACTTTCTAAAAATAGAAAGTCATGTCCAACATCTCAAGCACGACTTTCCAAAAATAGTAAATCACTTTATATAAATTGGTAATCAAGTGGAGTTGAAGAAAAATGCCTTAAATTATCATTAATCAATCCTAATAGTTCAATCTTGATTGAATCCTCAATATTATTAATATTATTATTATGTTTTATGAGACTATGATATTATTATT
>APFE031314339.1:0-12009 GCA_000404065.3 Pinus taeda
CTCTGAGGGTTTTAACCACGTCAAAATACTGGTGTATTGATCTGTGATCTGTTTGTGAGTGGTGTCCTTTTGGTGTTCTGTCTGAGGAACTTACCCTGTAAATTCCTACAAGAAACACCTCAACAATGAAATATATGTAAAACATGGTAGTAGATGTAGAAATTAATCTGCAAATTAGAAGAGAAAAGTTGAAAGGAGGAAAAACTCGACATTTTTATAAAGAAAGCAGAGGAAATGATTCATAAGATCACAATGAAAGTTGATTTTTTTGTTCAAAATCACCATGACACATTTGTTACACAAAATGAAGAGGTTGAAAACCATGGACAAATTCCTATTAATTCCAACTACCATAAATTTGAAGATAGAGTTATAGAACCATATGTGCATAGGCAATCTGTTGATCTAATATGTACATTTGGTGACATTACTTCTTATGATGTTGTGCCTAATATTGATCACTATAATAATGATTATGTTTCTCAAAACCAAATTAACCTTGTAGAGGAATTAGAAGCTAATTTGAGGAATAACAAAGTTTGGGTTCAGCAGCTTGAAAATAGTGATCAGCTTGTTCATTTCAGCTATGAGAATGAGGAGGAAAGTGTAGAAAATTTTGAAATTAGTGAAGGAAATTTATCATTTCATTTTGGTTTGTTTCATTCTATCAAAGATTATTCTCATGCAATTATAAATAAAATGTTAACAAGTTTTGATATTAACTATCTAGAGGGCAATAAAATCCTTGTTCAAGACTTCTCATATCTAGATTTGCAGCCCCACAATTGCATTGAATATTAGGTTGCAGAAGAAGACTTGGAAGAGGAAGATATGATCAAATGATCCAAGATGATTCCCCGCCTCTTTTTTTGAATCATTTCAATTTTTAAAGGAAATGTGATATAAAACTTTTAAAGAAAAGGAGGAGCAGGTTATAGGAATCTTTGAAGTTCCATTTGAACCTATATGTAATAAGTTGGAGCAATCCTTCCAAGTTTTTAATGATCCAATAGCTGATAGGTTGAAGGATGAATGCGGTCAAATTTTTTCTCCATTAACAAACTATGAGAGTCAAAATCAAGATGATAATGGTTTCACCGAAGAGACATTACAATCAGTAGAAATATCATGACAAAGATTAGTTGAAAACATGTAGGGTGATAAAAATAAAAGTGATATTTCAATTTCATGGCATGCAGGCCATACACAATAGATTTGAAGTTGTTTGAATCATTTCAAGAAAAGTGTATATATTTTACAAGATCCTTTTGTACAGTTTCTAGATTCAACAAAGGAAATCGAGAATTTCCTCATCTTCTCAAAGGTTGACAAAGCTATATTTGATTTCAAGATCTCATTTTTAACCACCAACAAGCACAAGTAACAAAGGTCACCAATATACCTAATGCTTGGATGGTTGCATTGCTTGTTTGATTTGACCTAACCAGCAACCAGATAGCTTATTAGAGTAAGTAGGTAGGGTTTCAGTATGAATAAATTCAGTTTCCATCGGAAAGTTTATGTTAGATCAGATTTTAGTTTGCAGAAAAGGCTACAATTTTAGTTCAAGATTTTCAGTCAAAAGATTATACAATAGAGTACATACATGTGTGGGATTGGGCCAATGGATCAGGCTAATAGTCAACAATTTTCTTGACATTTCACAAGAAAATGCCATCCCCAAGTGAAGCCGTTGTTAGGTTCCTATACCAATAGGTGTCATAATTTATGATTGGTTGATTTTAACGTTGCAATATGTACATACCTTTTCTTTCTACAATTTTTTTCCATATTTAAAAAAAATAAAAAAATAAAAAAATGTAAAGAAGGTATGCCGTAGAAAAATAATAAAAGGGTAAAAAGAATAAAGAATGAAGAAAAGGTCAAAAAAGGAAAGAAAATGAACCCCAACAAAAAGAAAAGACCATGAAAGTGTGCAAGTCTAAATGCCACTACTATTTACTTTTATGTATAATAAAGATTGTGTGCAACTTGTAAACTATGCCACAATCCATGGTAACCAAACAATTTAATGTTGGTTATTCCATGTTTTAGAAATAGAGAATAAAAATCTAACCAAACAGTTTAATCTTGGCAGATCAATAGATAGGTAGAGTGAAAAAAGAGTTCAACAGTTCAATGTGAGCCCTTGGATGTAAAAATGTTATATTTAAATAGATATTACTATGTAAAATAAAAGAAAAGTTGAAAAGGGTTTTCCAGTATAAGTGCACCATAACAAACAAGTAAAAATGTTAGGTTGAGTAGGTAGGGTAAGTAGATGATGGTTGCAGTATAAATATGTCATGAATAGTTGAGTTTAATGCTTAAATCATTCTCTTTCATCACTTGGACAAGGCATGTATCACATGGAAGGCACATCAACACTCAAATTCAAAAATAATTAACCTCCTTGTTCATTTCTCCTAAAATATTCACTAATTCCCTAAGTGCTAAAGCTAATTGCCAAAGTTAAAGGGGATCAAAGTATTTGTCTGACTATTGGACGGACGAGAACCTCAGCCCAATAATTTGAAATACCTAAAGTACTTAAAACCCCTTCATTAATATTCATCCCTTCATAAAGTCATTCATTCCCTTTATAAAGCTTTTCCTAATTAAAATCCTATTTTACTTAGGAAAATTAAAAATATTCTATCTACATAAAACCCTCCTATATTATTAACCTAAGTAATGTTATATGATGAAATGATTTTGCAAACATTTACTTAGCGCACTTCGTATTCCATAGTCATATTAACCACTAATGTTATTATTATGTAATTCCCAAATAAAACAACATTTCCCACACCCGTATTTTATATTATACAAAACCCCAAATTTTTACATATTCCACCCCGATGGTTAAATATAATTGTAAATCAAATAATAAGCAGGATTAATTAGCTAATATGTAGGTAATTAAGAACTCGACCTCCCCGCCATGCTAATGAAAATTAATTAAGTCATCAAGACTAATTAATAACTCAATGACCAATCAAATCGCCCCCAATATGATTAAGTCCTTTAATTAATATGAGGCCCGCCCTTGTTATACATCAGTCATGCCATTACCCTAACTACCGTTTGATCGGGCCCTTTAGATCCAACGACCCTTGTTCATATCGTGTGGGCCTTTTGGTTGACCTATAGCACACGATGTGAGTCGTTTTGTAAACAGTGCTGATGCTACGTGTCGAGCAATGTATGGAATCGTATGGCTCCCCCCAAATACCACTTACCCTCCATAAGCGATGCAATGAAACCCACTTACTTCCTCTCGCTAATGGAAAAATATCAAGTCACCCCCACTGACATAACCTATCCATGTCACGAAACACACCAAAAACTTTGACTTCGCATAAAAACAAAGCTAATCCATTTTCTGTCCTTATTCTAAAAAACTCATCCATGCAACCAGTACATAGAAAATGACGAACTTGTACCCAAACCATCAACCACCCTGAAAGTTTCTGCCCAACACCACTGTAGTCCATTGTGTGCTTGTAGGTCAACCAGTACACCATTACCAGTCACTCCATAATAGGTAATTAAAAGACCACAGCCTTGGATAAACAATGTTAATACTAGTCATAGACCTGTTTACTTCAAGATTGTTATCAAATCTATTCAAATAGAGATGGAAGGTAAAAGGACACAGTAAAAAACAGTCAAATTGTATCAGGGTTAAAGAGTATCATATTGAATACCAAGTCAAGTAAAACATCTAGCATGAAGATAAAGAGCAAGGAAGACAATTACAAAATGGAGCATACAAATTCATGTAAAAGTGAAGACAGATGAAAAACTAAGTTGTAAAAGTAAAAAGTAAACAATAAATAGTAAAAGTAAACATGAAGACATTAAGGGTTAAACAAATATTAAAACACTTTCACTAGCTACAATGAAGTTTATCCAAAGTAAGAGTGAAAAAAAGTTGGAAGGAATATAAGGTTAAAAGATGAAATCAGAGCATAAATGGTACACTCTTCATAAATTTCCTGTCTAAGTCATAGTTTTGCATAAACTATTGTGGCCAACCCAAGAAGTATGTTGCGAAAATGGAGGAGGTTTTCTTTCCTAATAGGCCTCTAAACAAAAACATCTCTCATGTTTTAGAAATGTGTTACCGAAAAGGAGATACGTGCATCTCTTCACAACCTATTCTTTAGTTTATGCAAAGTCTTGTTTTTGACATCTTCGTGCAGAGCATATTTTGAACTTCTGGAGAAGAATATTGGGAAACTAAGATAGGTTTATCTCAAAAAATTTCTTGTCGAATAAAACCTCTTTCAATTTTTACATGTCTATCACGGATTGAGATATAAAAGCATATCATTAAACCCTATGTTTGCAAACTTTTTGGGGCAGAATGCACAAATGAAGGATGTAGTTAGTGACTGGGATGCCTCATCATCAACTAGGAGTTTCTATCAAATTCAAATTTCTCTCTTTTGTCACTGTAAATTCATAGATATAGCACCAAATAGATTCATTAATTTTGAATTTCCTTTATTTAAGTTCTATTAAGGTAAACAATTGGAGATATTTGTGAAACTAATCTTGATATTTTTTCAAGATATTTTAGTTTACAATTAGTATAAATACTTCTTAATTTGAAGTATTTTAGGATGGATTCTTAGACATTTATGTAGACTATTTTTTTATTTTGGAATAGAAGTGCTATTGAATAACTATTGTATGGCTAGATGGACAAAGTAATAAAGCAAAGGACTTTTATAGGATTCCTGAGTAAAAAAAGAAACAAATAAGTATTGTATATCTTATGTTTTTGCAGTTTTCTTGTTTAAATATTCATGTCTTCCATATATGAATGATAAATGAAAAAGTATATTTCAGAAGGAGCTTTACTGCATTCTGTCTTTAAAATTGTTTATATTCTTAATGCTTTTTTACAAGCTATCATAAGTAGGGAATTCTTAATTTCTCCGTGCTTTTTAGTTTATCATTGTGGCCATCTAACAAAGAATTCTTAATTGCTTTTTGTTAATGATCACCCACTTTCCCTAATCTTGAACTTTGTTGAAAGATTCTTAATTTCCCTTCCTCCTTTTCAAGATCATTTCACCCTTTAAGCTATAATTTGTATCTTGTTTAACTATCTTTCCTTGTGAAACCCACCTTTGTTGAATCAACCTAATCCAGTTAAGCCATCTTCAGCTGACTCCATAGCCCAATGGCCTGAAATACTTTGTTTCGCCCATCTTCTCCTGAATTCCACCACCAAACAAAATCAAAACCTCCAAGCCTTCATAACTAGCCTAATATCTCATAAACAAACCAAAATCATAAAGAGAGAGCCATCTCTAAGTAGAGATTGGCTAAATTCTATATTAAAAAATTGGTTTGTGGTTAGCTCGTAAATTTCTTTCTTTAACCTTGAGAAAATTCTCAGTGATAAAAGGTGGTAAGTATTGGATGTTCTATGCTTGATCTTCTGTTGGCTTAACAAATTTTCAATCATGTGAAATGTAAATTAACTACCTTGATCAGTGACCAGTTATCTAGGGTACCCAAACTTATAAAAAACATTTTCCCTTAAGAATTTAACTAGATTTTCGTTTGTTGTTGCTTTGAGGACTTTGGATTTAGCCCATTGTTGAGTGACAAAAGGCATCTTTTTAACTCCTATTTATCTTCACATTAATTATCAATCCAGGTACGATCTTTTATTTAAGAGTGTACTCAATCCAAGGCAGTTATTTATTCAAGAGTAATCTTTTGCAGTATAGTGCTTTAAAATGCAAATGTAAAGGAATGTTGGAAACAAAATCTAATTGGAAAAGCAAGAAACTAAAATGTTCTGTAACTAAATCATTTAATCAAGGAAGTACAACAATCATCAGTCAAGGATGCAGTGGTAATAACATTTTCCTCTGTCAGCTAATGCAAATGAAATAAAACAAGATCCTCAATTTGAGAACTTAGACAGCTATAGTCAATGTTCTTTACATTTGTTGATCTTTCAATCCACACTAAAACAAATAACTGGAAATGGAAATTCAATTGGAAATTCTTACTAAAACACAATTGCTGCAATATGAATTAAAAGATGAAATCAAATCCTTGCAGAAAAGAACAGTGGCTAAGTCTATTGAAAAACTAAACAACAAAGCGCATCTTACAGAAATGAAATATTAATGGAAAGGAACAGTAATAGTAAATTATTGAAGATGAAAAACATTGCTAAATGGAAATGAATCACAAAGAAAAATGAATAGCAATACTAAATGGCAATGAACAACACTACAAAATTAATAGAAATGAGCAGCAATACTAAATAAGCAGTAACCTATAATGCATGGTAGAATCTGAACTGAACAACGAAGCTTTATAACCAAAATTAATAAAATAACAATTTAAGTTGTAATGAATAACAATTTTTGTTATGGTCGAAGAAAATAGCAACGCAATCCAATTGCGATTTCACGCATGAAACAATTTTCTGAAAATGTACAAGAACATGAAGTTAGAAAGCAATGCAACTCAAAAGCAACGAAAAGTAAATCAAACCATCACACAACTGGAACTGTAAAATAATGGTACAGGTAGCAAGTGGATCCACCAGGGCCTGGCCCTTAGCCGATAGTGAAGCACTGCCGGACTACTTCAGTATAAAATAATGGAACAACAAACGAATTATATATTAATCATCAAAATGCAAAACATTACAGTAATTTGTGTCTTCTCGGAAGTAAAAGTCTATAAATAAAATTATATTTAAGAATAATAATACTCTCCTCCTCCCCTCCTATCCTATCCTATCCTATCCTTTCTCTAATCTACTGACCCATTTAATTTTTTCTCTAATCATCCATCATGAATCATGAATGTTGAATCCCCTTCTCTAATATTTGTTTTCATGTAAATACAGAGAGAGTAGAGAGAAGATACAACAGAGATGATTACAACATGATTCTCATTAGAAAATTGGATTGCTCACAACAAATTGATAAACAAGATACTATCTGGAATATCTCTTCATCAATCAATCAATAGGAATAGGTTGAATTTGGCATTGCAACTAAGATATTTTGGAAAATGGCCACAACAACAAATTTAAGAAAAACATCTTCTGAGAACCTTTCAGTTCTCTTAGTACGGACAGAATTTGGGGAGACTGCATAACTATAAAACTGATTTGGTCCATTCTGGACAAAACCCATGTTTCAGATTTTCTAGATTCTTCTCCATTTGCCTAAAATGCCCAACGCAAAATTGTCACTTCTTATTCTAGCGAATTTCTGAATTAGCACATTTCATGATCAAATCTTCAATCTGGAAAATATCTTGGAGGCTAAAATGGTGAACAAATTTATTAATAAACCAACATTAGTAAAAACATGCATAATCATCAATTTATTAAAAATAATGGAGAAGAAATAATATTTATCCATAAGAGCATAAATAATTCTAAAATAGAAATATATGATAAATCATGATAAATGACGTGATAAAGAATGGTAGAAATGGGTGGAATAGGCATTCAAAAGTGATAATAATAACGACATATTAACAACCCAACATACCCCAAACTTGAATATATTGCATGTCCTCATGCAACAAAAAATGAATATATTACGTCCTCATGCAACCCAAAGACAAAACCCATGTGTTAACCAAGCAATAAAAAATTGGTCATCCCAACTCATGAAATGGATGAAACAAATGAATTCTTCCTCATATAATGAATATTCAATTTTAGCAATCTTGATGAAGGCGTAACAATTTTTATATTGATGTTCAACTTATATGTATAAGAAGTTGTAGCAAAATATGATATAAGTAACAACAAACTACATTAACCATTTTCTCAAACACTACAAACTAGATTTTGCTGAAATTTTGAAAGTAGATTTATAATATATTAGTGCTTCTATCATCGAAAAATTAGATCATTTTGATACACGAATCATGAGATATAATAAAAATGGTTGTAGGTGAGAGTGCGTGATTTCCAAAATTGTATGAACTAATTTAACATGAAATTATCTAGGTTTGTGTATTTTAATGATACATTTGTGTTATCCAAAAATCACAAGAGTTGAGTTCATAGTTTTTAAAATACATGGAAATCAGTTTCTGCACTGTATAAAAATGAAATTGTATGCCTTAAATGAGAGATAAAATAGAAAAAATCCATCATGTGTTGCAATGTCTCTGCCAAACTAAAGAATTAACATGTCCTCATGCAATGGTACAAAACAAATCGAGGCGGTTGCTACCATCTATTGAATACTATGCTTGGTGTAAAACAATCATGGAATACGGGAGGTGTTGAGAATGAATAAGAATAGCAATGGATAATAGAGAATATTAATGGCATGGTCATAAGAAAGAAATGAATGAAAACAACACTCCCCCAAACTAAAAGATGATATGTCGCTCAAAAATGGGAAGTGGTAAAGATGTGGAATGAAAGATGATAAATAATGTTCAGAATGGATTTTCATAAAATTCTTCTAAATTCGTAATAAATTAGAAAATTATGTTATTTTATCTCAAACTTTACCTCCAATAAATGTGGAATGACATATGAGGACTGGCATTTCATTAATTGATGTAGGCAGACTTGATGTGGAAAGTGATGCAAAAGGTCGAAGCCATGCAAGCACATCATGTCTAAACAATTGTTCTCGTTCGCGAGTTTCTCGAGCCACTTCTATTAGTTGCAGTAGTTTGGTCATGCTGGGAATAGAGTTTCCCCCTCATACTTATTGTTCTCCTATAAAAAAATCACTATTTTGCATACAATGTTCTTGAATCCACAGTGTTAGTTTTGAATAGCAACAGATAAGATGCATGCAAAAAACTTTAATCAGGAAAGCTTTTGTATAGATGCAATACTAATATTTTGTCAAATCAACAAGTTATGGCAGAGTGCAGTAATCATATCACATGCTATCCCATAATGCATACCAGGGAAAATTTTAAGAACCCCCCCTAAATTTATAAATATAATAAATGGGCGAATCTCCATGGTATATAGGAAAAATGGAAGGCGATTATCAATAATATAATATGTATATATAATTTTTTGGCGAATCTCTCACCAGGCATGGCGAATATTTTACTCAATTATAAAATCTTGTAATATCTTGGCATGTCTTTCACTAGATAATAAAACTTTGTAAAGTCCTAGTGAATCTTAGCATTGTGAACTCTTAGATAATTTTTTGAAAAAGTATAAAACCGTATATGAAAAGAGCCACATGGTGGCAATATCACTGTTTTGTTTCACATTTCCACGACATGGAACTTGTTTATAAAATTATAAAAAAGCCAACCAAGTCCCTTATAATATACAGGTAAGCTTATAATAGAGTCTGATACCTCTACTATGCCTGTCTTCGTTCAAGTGTCATATCTGCTATACTTAACACTCTGAATCACAACTCTCTCAAAACTCAACTCTATAGTGTAATTAAAACCTTTGAAAATTGAATATGACAACTCTATAAAAAGGATTAGTGAAATAGAAGCTTTTGTGAATGAGCCCACTAACTATCACTGCTAAACAATCAATCTAGACTTTGAAGTCTTCCATCTTGATCACAATCGTGCTCACGATCAAGGGAGTGCGACCACCTGGCTTGACATAATGGCCATAATAGTGTCACTTTGAATCTCCTTTCCTGTGTGGATTTTTTGACAAATCAATGTGAAATCAAAGTCACTTTGAATTTTCTTTCCTGTGAGGGATCACATCCACGGTTGATTAGTAAAAGATAATCTACTATATATTATGTTCAAGACACTGACTACAATCTACAGTGGAAACGAGACCTGAATTCTTATTCTGAATTTGAATATCTTAGGACAACATAAGAGATAAAAATGCATATGACCTTAGTAGCTATAAAACAATCACTCCATCACTACAAGACCACCTAGATTTTGGCACTTGATCTAAATAATGGCACTAGTTGTAGTGCTTATTTGCATTAACACCATGGAAAAGCAACATTAATGTTTCAAAGCACACTTACTGGAAAAGTTGTAATGTTCCAAGAATATTTAATGATAGCATCTAAAGCTCGTACTATGGTTGGAAAACTAGGGAACCCAAATCTTGGAAGATATCTCATACCAAATCTGAGAAAAAAATAAAAAAGGGAAAAAATCAGAATCTATAAATCAAGCAATGAATTGTTTACAAATCAAATACAATTCCTTTAACTAACAGTTAAATTGTGGTGATATATTTAAATATTTAGTAAGAGGGGAACTTCAAACCATGGAATATTACCTTTGTCATTACACTCATCCCTCAGTGACTGAAATTACAAATCAATACTTATGGAAATATTGTAAGAAATTCTGTGAAATAGTAAAGCATAACCTCTATTTTCAAGCAACAAAATCAAGACATTGTTACATCTAGAGCCATAATTGATACATAATCAATGAATCAAGTCCTTGTATGGCACATGCTTGTTTCACAACCTCTATTTTCTCAATAACAAAATCAAGACACTGTATGTGGTTATTTCCAAAAGGAAACTGCATTTTAATTTGGAAGAGGATCTTATCAAAAGACATGGATTTATTCAAAGCTACAAAGCCTAATGGGTTACTAAAAAATAATTTGGAATATGGGATCATGATACTTAAATTGAAAAAATATGCTTTCCTTTTAGAAACATTACAGTTATACAATGTTTTTTGAAAGCATTAGAATTTGAAATTGAGCCTTTCTATCAAGACAAATTTTCATTAATAGAATGTACTTTCCTACCCTAAACGTTGTAGATATCAAGAAAAACTTTGAAAGCATAAGAGAACTTAGCGTAAATGTACTTTCTTTCCTCCTTAACATTATTAAAGAGTTTGAGTTCCCCAAGTCATTAGGTAACATTCAAAGGAAATGACAGTGTAATAGTTCGATTCACACTTGAAGATGTGTCACAAATACGAGGGGGCATCATCCTCCAACATCACAAAATAGTGCTTCATAGGTTAAAATCTAGCATATTGGAAGCTTAATGCTCGACTGCGGTTTTATTAACCCAGACATTTTTCCAATCAACACTAAAAGCTTAAAGATAGCTTCTCTAAGTCCTACATGACTTTACTATGCTCTTGAGGTAGGGGCACATGCAGGCTCTCTAGGTGAATAGTCTTAAACTAAGTGAAGATAAGGCTGATAGATCATTCAGTGTGGATCTCTTTTACCCATAATTGAATACTATGTCTCTCTTGAACCCATAATTGAATACTATTAGGACTTTCAAATTTTTCATGGAACCCAAAAATGTTGGAAGAAAGTATTTGCTTCGAGAAAAGAGTAAAACTAAAGCCTCTACTTGAGGAAAATTAATGTCACACCACTAACATTTCTCCATGGAATCTGTATAGGTAAACCACAAATGTAGAATTCCATTAGAATATTGTGTTTATTGAATACACAAATGAAATCATTCCATTTGTTTAAAATATTTTTTGAAATCAAAATTACCGAAATTACATATTGATAACCTAGTGGGTGTAGGATAAAATTCACCCATGTCATTCATAGAAAGCATGAGAAAAAACTGAATACTATATATAAAACCAAGAAAAATTCAAATTCATCACTTCTAGGGAACTCTTAACCACCCTTCCAATACATAAGTATGTTCTTGTTTGGAGTTAGAGAAATTACCCAAATTACAATCTGTTTACTCCAACATATGTTGGAAAGTTATAGAAGGATGACTAGTGCAATCAATCCATTCCTTTTAGCCCTGGATTTGTTTCAGTTTAAGACAGAAGCATACAAATATACTTGTCCAATGTCTATGCTTTAACCATTCATCTTAAGATGTTTTTACAATATAATTTCCTAAGTCTATTTAATATCTTCATTATCATAAAAACCAACCTTCATATCCCTTTGAGCACTTGGTAGACCTAGAATTAAGATGGACTTAAGATGATAGAATTTCCCCTTTAAATAGTCTATGCTCAAATGAATAACATGGTATTATCAATACCATGGGTTATCAT
>APFE031314340.1:10979-23410 GCA_000404065.3 Pinus taeda
GTTTTAGTTATCTTTAATTGATAAATTTATAACCATGGTGATCTTTTGTTTCGTTATAATATTCTTTGTGGATGCTTGTTTTATATTAAATATTACATTCTAGCAATGAATTATATTAAATCTTGTACTTTATAAACTAAAGTAGAATAGTTCCACGTTATATCACAATGAATTATTCCCATTTGACACCCTTGGCTTAGAGGATAGGATATTAGGATTCTAGTTATTATAATTTATTTGTTTCATGGCTAATTTTCGATTACTCTACTTGGTAGAGAAAATGAGCTCTTATATCTAAAAGGGGATGTTTTAAGCATAGTTTTTGAAAGTATTGTTTTTTAGGATGACGATTAAGTCGCAAGTTTAATGAGCTGAAAGGTTTATTTTACAATTTAGTATGATGTATAATCTTGTTTGTTTGTCATTAAAGTTGAAATTTTGCTTTGTCGGACAAAATAATATTTTTAAAAAATCTATAAAAAAATAACTATACAAAATATTTAAATAATGTCTACTCATAAAAAAAATTGCAAGTGAAGAAATTAGATCCCTCTTGGCTCATGTTAGATTTGTATTTAAGATGACTCTATGTTGGTTCTTACCTCAATAAGTGGAGTTTATGATGCTTGCTTCAAGTCAAAGATACAACAATGATTCGTGCTCTCCTCAAGCACGTAGTTCCATCTTGGTGAATAAGGAATGAGTTTATGAGACTATCGAGCCCATCCATGCAATGATATAAGGTATTTGGTGTTTGTTTAGAGAGATAGCTATTGATTGAGATCTTAACTAGCCATCCATGGGCACTCTCTTTTCTCTAGATGGTTGGTTAGGTTCATCATCATTTAAATAAAAGAAATATGACAAGTCAATACCTGTCGGAGAATAGAGAAAACAAATATTTAAATCATGACCTTCTAGTTAGCATAAAATAAACCTAGCATTTTTCAAATGCAATCCTAAAAACATTCATTATCCATTATACATCAACAAAAAGACACAATGTTGACATGCAAGTAACAAAGGAAAACAAAAATTTATAACTAGAAAAAAACCTTTGTAGTGAATAAAAACTCAATCTCATAAATTAGAACAAAGCTTAGAATTTGTGAAGGTGGCCATCTCAACAAAGCCACTTCACAATTATACTACAAAGAAACTTTCAAGCCTTATAAGAGCTTTCAAGCCTGGTGAGAGCTAATGCTTATATTGAGTAAAACAATTATCATTTATGGGAATTGTATCATAGTATAAAAAATGGAAATTGGAGTGGTTTGTTACATTGTTTACTAAGCAGTAGTTTAGTTGAATTAGAAGAAATGAAAGAAAACAAATTTATAGTACTAATTTTATTAATTTGCTTTAAAAAATAGTTTACAATAAGAATAAATTATGTCAATTTAATTTTATGTAACATTTGACCTAACCACCAAACCACCATCTACATGCTTGAGTGGTTGTTAACAACAAGGTAGATCTTAGAGACACATTTATCTAACTAGATGTCTTTAACAACAATGACAATTAAGGTTGTCGTTGTTGATAATAACTTGCATTGACAAAGTTTTAGCTCTATTGATAAGATCTCGCATCATCAAATATTCAACCATCATGATTGCTATCAACATATTATTGTCAATAAACTATTTATTAGTCACCTCCTATATCACTTGTAACCACCCTTGTCGATCTCTTCCTTGTTGATCATCTTTTCTATTGATCACTTTCTCTTTAAAGTTCCCCTCATCAACTTTTACTCATAAGCATTCTTATTTGATTTTACTTAATCAAATTAAAACCAATCATTTCAACCTAAAGCTTAGTCATTTTCCTTAAAGCGAAATCGACTATTTATTAATTAATTCATTTAAACATAAAAAATTATTTATAATATATATATATTATATATAATCTCTTATTCATTCATTTTGAAAATATATAAATATATTTTAGAAAATTCATGTTTTATTTAATGGTTTAATTTTTTACAATATCTTTTTTTTATTATTTTTTATTTTTATTATTAATTTTTAAATTAATATAAAATTAAACCAAATTAATAATTAATAAGAATCTCTAAGCATATTACGTATAAATCCAAAAAACACAAAGGATTGGACAAAATATCTATATTGCAAATCATAAGAAATGAAGTTATTCTCAATGAGATCTTAGTGGGAAGCTACTCATAAAAATAATTCCAAAAAGCCCAAAGGTGTGGACAAAATATCTATGTTGCAAATCATAAGAAATTAAGTTATTCTCAATGAGATCTAAGTGGGAAGCTACTCATAAAAAATAATTCCCAAAAGCCCAAAGGAGTGGACAAATTATCTATATTGCAAATCATAAGAAATGAAGTTATTCTCAATGAGATCTGAGTGGGAAGCTACTCATAAAAATAAATAATTAGAATATCCCACCTGCTTTCCACCATGAAAGACCAATTTGGTGCAATGAACCACTTATTTAAGCAATCACCCTTTGTCGTTACAACTATATTCGGTCTATGTATGTCACATGAAATCTAGTGAATTTTTTTAAGAATAAATACAAAATTTTGATAATATTTTTAATGAATTAAATATAAATTATTGTCTTTATATATGATATGATAGGATGTGACTGATATTGATATAGAGATATTATTATGTAAAAAGATAAAATGAGAGTTATCTATATATATTAGTTTATGGGGTATAGATTAGATGGTAACATGGTGTATTATTGAGGTATTCTTGTGATAGGGTTTTAGGTTTAAAATTTTATTGGCACAAATCCAATCATGTTAAGAGTTGGTGTGGCCTAAGCCAAGTGTGATCTCAGGGTGATTTTGACAACTTAGATGCCCCTAGGTCATGGCTTCCTAGTCATATGCTAATCCCATAGTTGACGAAACAACTAGCAAAGAAAAAGCTTAAATGCATTTTAAATGATAAAAGAATTACACTTCAAAATATTTGGTTCCTCTTGGTGTCAAATAGATTTGAATTTAAATGAATCTATGTTAATATTATCTCAAAAAGCATATAGTTAAACAACAATAATGAAATTAATATTTTGAAGCGGAGATTAAATATATGAAATTATAGAATAATAACGAAGTATGATATTGTTATTTGGGTTTAGCTTGGGTATTTGGGAAGAATAATTGTTATCCTTTCCACCTAGGCTTTATTCTAAGTAGTGACGTGTTGATATGGCCTTTAACCTTAGAGTTCAATTTACCTTGGATACCATCCTTATAATGAGGGGAAATTCCTAAGGGTTTCTCAAGATATATAGTTAAACAATTGATCTCTTATGATCCCTTATGTTGTTTTGTTGACTTTAGAAAAGCTTTCAACACAATTCCTTGGGATGAGTTATGGGTTTGAAGAGATAATGGTACATCTTGAGTTGAGGAATGTTTTGATTTAACTATACGAGAACGTTGTCTCTAAGCTTAAGACCACAAAGGGTTGGTCTAAAGAAATTAAATGCAATATCAGTGTTAAGAAAGGGTGTCCCCTATCCCCTACCCTTTTTTTCATCTACATTGATAAGCTAGGAGTGTATATGGATGTTGTGGGATGTGTCAACCTTAAGCTCACCGGTATGATCATTATGCTTCTCCTTTATGCTGACAATATTGTTCTTCTAGCCATAAGCCATGAGGATCTTGACAAACAAATTAAAATGGTCCATGATTACCACTCCAAGATGGGTATGACTATTAATACAAACAAGACTAAAGTCATGACAATTAGATCCAAAAATATCAACCAAGGAAATTTCATTTATGATGAGAATTACTTGGAGGAGGTTTCTTCATACAACTATTTAGGTATTGACATTCATCAACAATTCAATTGGAATTATAGCATCGAGAAAAATTATTGGTGGCTAGAAAGCTTATTATGAGCTTGAAAAAAATTGCAAGACGATTGATCTCTTGGTATGGAGTAAAAAAAAGTTCCTCTTTAAGACTCTCATCACCCTTGTTATTTTATATGGATGTGAGGTTTTGGGTTGCAGTATATCTAGAGAATCATGGAGGAATATCAAGCTAATCCAAAAGCAATTTATAACCTACAAGCTCAAGATTAAAGGTAGTACTCCCTATCATATCCTCTTGACTGAAGCTAGCCTTTTCCCATTGAAAGCATGGTTATGCTTCACTATTTGATGTATAACAAGAATATTTACAAAATGGAAACCAAGAGGTTCCCCAAAATTGCTTCTAACTATAGCCAAAACCCCTGCCTTTGGCTCAAGCGAGGTTGGCATAAGGATGCCCAGTCTTGGCTTGAATATTGGGGGTTAAACTTGGAGGAGATCATCTTGAAGAATAAAAACTATTACGTCCAAACTTAAGGACAAATTATGGGATGATAAGGAGCTAGAGGGGAAAAGTAAGTTAACGTATTATAAAGAGATGATCAAACCCACTCTTGCTAACCATAATTATCTCTCTATCTTAACTAATGCTAAGAATAAAATGAACATTGCAAAGATAAGAACTAACTCCCATGAGCTTCGAAGTGAGACCGAGTGTTGGTCCATTCTTGAAACACCTTGAGAAGAAAGAATCTATCAACTATGTGATACTAAGAGGATTGAAGATGAAAATCACTTTCTCTTGGATTATCTGGCTCTTTCTCATATTTATTCTTATTTCCAAAACATTTGCCACACTATCAACCTTCTTGACTTGTTCAGTTAGGAAAACTGTAGTGCTCTAGGAACACTTCTTTCCCTTCTATTTGATCATAGAAATAAAATATTAAAAAGTCTCAATTAAAATCTTTTATTGAGGTTTGGTAGACCTCAGTGGCCTCAGAGAACATTCATCATCTGGTAGACCTCAGTGGCCTTAGAGAACATTCATCATCATCATCATATTACAAAGGAAATTTTCAAGTGAACACAGTGTGGGTAGTTACTCAAGAAAGTAGTGTTATTCTCCCTATGAAGGATCTATTCCCTCAAGTGATATGATAAGCTCTTAAAGAGTATATTGTTATAATAACCTTGAGTCATGAAGAAAAATATTTATTTTGAGTGCCATCTTTAGAAGGAGGGAAAGTGCATGGTAAGTTTCATGGTAAATATATTTCCAAAAAAATTTAAAAATATGATGATGATTTGTCCAAATATAAGACCAATTTAACTATTAGAAATATTTTGTGAACATATTAATAGAAATTTGATCCCTCTCGGCACTTTGATATATCCAAAGTTAAGATGGATCTAAGTTAGTTTAATTATTTATTATTTATAATTATTATTTTTTATGTTTTTTATTTTATTTTATTTTATTTTAATGTAATTTGACCAAGTCAAAATGTTTACAAGACATTACATTACATTACAACATATCTACCATATTGGGTTGGAGAGCACCTCTTGGCACAATAAATAGTTAACTTACTCAAATAATAAATATACAAATATTTTTTTTTTTTAACATTTTGTTTTTCATTTTTTGTTTTAGCTAAGTGAAAGTATGATTAGTGGATGCTCCTTTGAAATTACCTATTAATATCGTAAGAAATGATACACTTAGACAAAAAGGGAATGTCCATATGTTACTCGCATGTATCTAAACCATCATAGATCCATATTAAGCATGGATCTAACATGAGCCTAGAGGGATCAAATTTTTTCAATGCAAACTTATTTTAGAATGCAAAAAATTGTGTAATTTTTCATTATTTAAATTCTATTTTTGAATGCTATATATTTTTAAGTAAACATCAATATTAATTCCTATTAAAATAGTTTATATTTTAGTTAACATAGATATTATAATAATTTATTTAAATAACGTGTTAAAATATTTTTCAAATGTATAAGGTTTAAACATCTTACTCACATGTTTTTTTTACTTCTAATTACTTTACATGAAATTATATAAGGTTATATGCATAACTAACTAAAAATGCATAGCATAAGAGGGATATGTGTCAACTCCAAATTGAGCACAGACATACTTACACATCTCTTCACATTGAGTTGTAGAATGAGCCTCTCGGCTCAATCATATAGTTACAATGTACTTTTAAAAAACTATTTATCTTGACTATATGTATAACAAAGATAAGTTTTATGTGCATATTATACATTTAACCTCTATCCTTATCTGAATATGAGGCCATCAAGATTGATATTGATCTAACATGTCAAGGTTGAACCTATATTTTTTTGGAATTGCTTTAAGATTTAAATTCCAATTTTTTTGAAGCTTTCTCATGTTCAAACAAATATCTTTCTTTTGAAATGATGTGGAGACAGTGTTGGAGTATTTATTCTATGCAATTTCTTTGTGATTTAAATTTTAGTTTCTAAGTTTAGTCAATTTCTCTTCTTTGTTAAAATCCGTTCTTTAGATGTGTTATTTAATATTATATTTATTTTCACAAATTTTTCATTTTTAACAACTTAATGAGAATGAGATATCTTAAATGAATTATTATGACTTGCTATATTATTTTATTGAGTGATATCTTAATTGAACTAGAGGAATTTTGAAATTTTAAATAAGACGCTTTTGAATTTATATTATTTTTTAGTATTAACTTATAATAAGAAAAAATTACAATGATTCATCAACGTAATTACCATTGTCATCTTTGAGTGTTTGTTATTAACAAGCTAGGTCATGATGACCTTTTTTTGAAATAGATGTTTTCAACATTGTTATGAGTTAAGGTTTTCTTTGTTAATGGCAATTTGTGTTGATGGGCTCCCACTCCATCAGTGGATGTTAGTTGTGGAGTCTGATTAATTTTCTTATTTAGAGGTCTTGTTTTTAGTCATGTTTGGACACCAGTTCCACATGGGGTGTAGGAGGGATTTCCCCTATTATGTTTTCTAAGGGGTCCAAGGTGTGGCATTAATTTGTTGGAGCCCCCCAACAGGAATTTTGGGGTAGCGCCCCAAAAGAGAAATTTTTGGAAAAGTTGCCATGTAAAATATTGTAATTTCATCATCAATCTAGACCATTCATCATTAGGTAATAGATATGACAGTACATGTTATCTTAGGGCTTTTTACCATAGAAGGAAACCACCTTGCTATGAGGGAATTATATTGTAGTTATGTATTATTGAGATAACATTGTAACTAAGAGAAAGGAGATTGTGAGAGAGATAAGAGGAGGTTACAATGGATGTGCTACATGTTGTAATCCCTTTAAGCTGATAGATGGAGTAAAGGGAAGGCCTGGGTATTTCTCCATGGGCATAGCCCAAATCAGGTAAACCATATATAATTGTGTCGCATTTGTACTGTTTCATTCTATGTTTTATTTCCACATTCATTTTGAATCTATTTCTCTATGATTTTATTCCTAACAACTAGTATCAAATTCAAAGGTTTATTTTTGTTGATAAAACTCACAAGGGTTCCTGGTTCGAGTGGGACCCATAGAAAAAGAATCTTTTAGGGTCAAGAAGCTTAATGGAAAAAAAATGTTAGCTATTGGAGATGTAAATGGAATATTATCTATATCAGACAAATATTTTTCTACCATTTTTCAAAAGAGCAACGAAAGCCAACACTATGAAGTATGGAGAATGGGAGGTTCTTGATAGAAAGGAACTAGAAACAATGGGGTTATGCATAGAAGCAATTTTGACTTTTAATATTTCGAAAGAAAAGAACACAAAGGGTTTGATAATGGAATTGCATAAAATGTATGAAAAACCCTCAGGTTCCAACAAAGAGTTTCTTATGAAGCATTTATTTAATATGGAGTTGTTAGAAGACGGGTTTGTTGTTGATCATTTAAATGAATTTATCACGGTCACTAATCAATTGTTATGTAGGAGTAAAATTTGATGATGAAGCTAGGCCTCTTTTGATTTTGTGTTCATTTCTAGAAAGTTAAAAGGCTTGGTTATGGTATTAAGTAATCATGTCTTTAGTTCAAACACTTTAAAGTTTGACGATCTTGTTGGTGTTATCCTTGGCAAGGAAATGTGATGAAAAAGCACTTATGAGATGTCAAGTAATGCTTTGAATGTAGAGAATAAGGTAAGAAAAATGGAGAGAGGAAAGAGACTAGGGAATCATGGAAATTCTAAGAAAGGCGTATCCAAATTTAAAGGGAGGATGGAATGCTAGCATTGTGGGAAGAAAGGACACAAGATGAAATATTGTTGGTCTCTAAAAGAAAAGGAGAAGATGGACAGTAGGAAAATAATAAGGAAGCAAATGTAACAAGTGATGTGTTACAAGATTCTTTAATCATTTTAATAAATATATTTATAATTCTTGGGTGATAAAATCAAGGTATTCACTTCATGCCACACCCCATAGGAAATATTTTTGAGATTATGCTTAAGGTGATTTTGGACAGGTTTATTTAGGTGATGATGAATAATGTACAATTGTTGGAAAGGGAAATATTTTTGAGATTATGCTTAAGGTGATTTTGGACAGGTTTATTTAGGTGATGATGAATAATGTACAATTTAGGAACGAGTTAGATAAAATTACAAAATGGAAACCAACAGTTGTTGAAAGAGTTAGGACACGTTCCTAAATTAAGAAAAAATATTGGTTGCAATCCCGAGGAGGGACACGTAGCTGTGACCGTTTAACTCTTCGTTTTCAAATTAAAGTCAGTGGCAGGGGTTTTGGTATATGGTTTTAATGCGATTTATGGTGTTCTGCCAACCCTTTGTACTGACCTCAAGCTTGCAACCATGTGTTATCACACTTGCTGAGGGTATTTGGAATTCATTGTTTCGTTGTTATGGTGTGGTTTGGCTCTATGGGTGCTCGGTGCTTTCACCTCGTTCTTGTGATGGTTGGTAAGTGTCATGCCTTGCTTGTCCCGTATGGTGGTTGGTTATGCTTCACTTGTTCCTTGTGGTGTTTTGTTGGTGTCGTGCCTTTTCTCGCTCTCTGTGGTGATTCACTTCTCTGGTTTTTGGAGGGTTTCAGGTCATTTTCCACCTGCACGTCTACTTGTCTTTGTCATCTGGCTCATACTTCGTTTCTGCTCTATTTTGTGATGGTTTGTGGGTTTGATGTTGGGTCTGCTGATGATTCAGCTCTGCAAACACAGGTTCTTGCCTTGCGCTGCACAGGACGGCTCAGTGAACTCACTCTCAGGTAATCCCCTCGTTCCGATTGCAATTTCACCTTATGTTTTTTAGGCTCTAACATTCTGGCTCCTTGGTGAGAAGGCATAATGCTTTCCTGGCATTTATGTTGGGAGAAACCCTCTGTTGTGGGTCTCGAATCTCTTCCTCTGTCACAGAATCGGACTTCCTCCAGGTAATTCCTCACTCCTCTCTCGGTTTATTGTTCACTATGCTTTGATGGCATGGCCAAACCTAACTGTTGCCCTGTTCTGTGGTGGTGTGCAAGTCCTTCTAGGGGAATGCTGCTCCACAGTTTCGTCCTTGGGACTGTTCGCGGACTTAAGGAAAACTTGGGTAGGGTCTTTCCTTGGCTGCAACTTTCTCTTGCTTGCTCTGTTTCTTGTTCTGTCTATAATTGCTCTATTGCTTGTTCTGTCTGTAATTAGATATAACCCTTAGGGTTTCAGTTCCTCTGTGTATGTATGTGGTCTCAGAGGTGTCCATGCCCTCAATGTTTAATTAGTGTTTAGCTAGTGAATTGTAATGTTTTTAGTTTGCATGGGTTTGGAACCCTCCATGATTTCCAGGGTTATAGATTTTGTATAGTAAATTGTTAAATGGAAAACGAAATGAAATGTATAGGAATGCTTGAATGTTGAATATAAAAGTACCTGGTTTTTTTTTGTTGAGGAAAAGGAAAAATGATTTGTATATGTTGGTTTACCTTTGTTTGGTTCCCAATTTGAGATGCTTTTTGTTACAAGATTCTTGTCGATGCTATTCAAATTCTTAATGAATGGTTTCACTGTCTTGCTTTCATTTCAATGCTTGAAATGTCTATGCACAAGGAAAATTAATAAAAACTACTCTACTTCCTTAATGACAGATTCTAGAATTGTTTCCTTTTATAGAGGTTCAAAATAATTGTAAATTACAAATTTTGAGCTCTCACTTCTCTCTGGATGCAAACCCCTCCATGAGCTCTGGTTTTCCTTTTTCAATGCATTATCTGCAGTTTCTTTACAGTTGAGGAACTGTTCCTCAGTTACTTTTCAAGTGTCTAACAGTTTCTTTAAACAAGTCCCTAGCTAATCCTATCTTGATCTTCTTGACTAATTTTAAAGAACAATGGTTGAGTCAGCGTTAATTTTAAATTAAACAAAATAAAACAAAAACTCAAAATGTTTTTCTCTCTATCCAGCAAACTAAAATAAAATTAAAAACATTTCCCAGCTGTCGCCTTTCCACTCAGATGCTCATGCATCAGGCTCCCAGGGTAAATTAAACTCATGGCTTTGTTAGCCCTGTTACATGATTTAGCATTTGGAGGACCAAATACAAGCCGCTCGCAGTGGTCTGTTTCTTTCTTCTCCTTCATCATCCTTACACTCTCTTACCCCCCACCATCTCTGTTTTCCTCCAAAGCTCGACATAAGCCCCTTTTCCGTCAGGGCCCTAGGCGCTAAGGTTTTAACCATATAACCGCGCGCCTTTGCAAAAAGCGCTATCCGTTGTTTCCCTGTCATATCAGTCAAAAAACTTGTGCGATCAAACCTGCGCTGTCCGATCATCTCCGCCGCAACTGGACAACATTCGGTCCTCCCGCGCCCATAAATTTATTGCGCATTAACTCACGAGCAAAGCAGTTTTTGTTCCGTCCCATCTGCCACGCGTCGCGCGATGATTGTGATCACTGGCCATTGTATGTTTACCACTTCCCTCCCGAAAGCAGTGCAAAACATACCGCTTATCACCCATTTTCCTGTCCCTAATCGTTATCTCCCGTGCTACTCTTCCGCTCGATGGTCATCAGATCTGTCCGCCTGCGATCTGACAGCTCACGTTTGTTCTCTCTCCTATCTCTCGATTTCCCCTGCTATGCCATATCCGCCGTTTGATCGTTTGATCCAATGGCCAGTCTCATTCCTCTATTCAGTTCGTCCACCCGCCATGAAGTCCACGCTCCTTAACTGCTTTGTGCACCCAAAGGACGAGCATAACCAGTTCCCAGTACTGTTTGTTGCAGACCCTCAACCACTGCATTCAAGGGATAGGATGGCTGAGAAGAAAAGGACGTGCCTCGAGCAGTTAATTGCATTTATCAGTTATGGAATTTCTTCCATACTACACTCCACCTGCTCGAGAAGTACAATAGAGCTCCCGAGAAGATCAAATCCGTTCACTGAAGTAGGCAGATTGCACCAAAAACTCCATCAGACAGTTAAAGCAGTTGGTGTTCAATTATGACCCCTCCATGTCTAGAATAGCAAAATATCTTTGTAATCAAGCTCTATATATACCCAAAAACACAATGTAATCAAGGATGATGGTTGTTGTTTTGATGTAAGGTTCAACTTCTGGAGATTGTAACTGCTTTGATACTTGCAGCGTTTCGTCTTCATTTTCAGCTAATACAAGCTTCTTTTGTTGTTAATTGCTCACTTTTCACTTCTATTCTATTCCAGGTTGTGCCTGTTATGTAGTTTTCATGAACTCTTGATATTTAGCATTAGAGGAGTTGTCATCCTACCTCTGTGTTAAAGTCTTGTATGTATCAGTGAATGTGTTATTCAGGTTTCTATTTACCTAGTGACAGAGGGTTGTCATCCTATCTGTGCATTAGGAAATAGATTTGCAGACCTCTTTACTAGTTGCAGCCGGCCATCACATGGTCTTGTGCATTTGCTAGTGTGGTCAGTATTCTCCATATTCACCTAATCCCTAAACTATGAGTAATTGGTGGTCTAAAGCCTTGTAGTCTGGGGGTGTTCACGCATGTCTGGAGTTAAGCAAAGTAGGAGTGGTTATCCGGCTTGAACAAGCATCATTCCTTCCATTCATCCATTTCCAACATCATGTTGAGTTTGTAATAATCCCGAGCATCTCTAAGATACAACCTAGGAGAGTTTCTTGGGGTGATAACATTGATTGGTGTCGTTGCCGGGGAGAGGAGATTGAAGCTCAGCTTCCCAGGGAAAATGACACAATTCCAGATTTTGATGATAGACAAAGTCTGGGCACTTTTCTGGTTGTAATCATCTATCTGACGACTCTACTGGAGAACCAACCTGGTGGCGACTCCACATTTCAGTTCTGGCTCAGTTTGTGAGGCATACTCGAAGAAATCCTCAGAAATCACCCGCTAACCCAGTGCCTGACCCTGAGAAGATTGTTAAACAAAAGAAAACATCTGATCCAGGTGGATATTGGTGGCCACCTGCCAAGTCCACGTGGACCCCCACCATTGTCTTTCTCAGCATTTTCATTTCCTTAATTGTAGCACAACTTACTATTTTTAGCATTTTTTCGGGTCCTAAACTTCCGGAGCCGTTTTGAGGCCCTAAACGACGTTTT
>APFE031314343.1:14949-69737 GCA_000404065.3 Pinus taeda
GGCTACAATCCTTGGGTACAATAGCTTTTAATTTTCAAGAAATTTTCATGAAATTTTGTGCAGAAGGAAAGGAAGTTGAATTAAGGGGTATTGCAGGGAAACCAGGAAAGCTAATAAGCTCTAACGGTATGACAAAGCTTCTAAAGAAGGAACAACGAGGTGTAATTTCACAATTATGTTCGCTAGAGGTTCCCACATCGAAATCGTCTATTTCTCAAGATATCCAAAAAGCCTTGGACAATCAGTCCAAGGTATTTGAGACTCCCAAAGGTCTCCCACCTATTCGTGATCATGATCATGCTATTCATTTGATTCTACGAAGTGTTTCTCCAAACATTAGGCCATACAGATATCCTTATGCCCAAAAGAGTAAAATTGAACATATGGTTGCAAAAATGCTAGATGTTGGTATAATTCAACCTAGTCAAAGTTCTTTCTCTGCTCCAGTAGTATTGGTGCACAAGAAGGATGGATCATGGCGCATGTGTTCGGATTATAGGGAGCTCAACAAGCTCACTATTAAAGATAAATTTCCCATTCTTTTCATTGCTGAATTATTGGATGAATTGCATTGATCAAGTTACTTCACCAAGTTGGATCTTTGTTAAGGATATCATCAAATCAGAATGAAGATTGAAGACATTCCGAAAACAACATTTAGAACTCATGAGGGTCATTATGAATTTTTGGTCATGCCTTTTGGCCTTACCAATGCACCTTCAACATTTCAAGGTTTGATGAATTCAATTTTCCAACCATTCCTTAGAAAATTTGTGTTAGTATTTTTTGATGATATACTAATCTACAACAAGTCTTGGAAGGATCATGTTGAACATGTTGACAGGGTGCTACAACTATGGAGGAGAAACAATTATATGCAAAAAGATCCAAATGTTTCTTTGGAGTACAAGAGTGGAATATCTGGGTCATATTGTATCTCATGAAGGAGTTAAGGTAGACCCTAGCAAAATTAAAGCCATTAAGGAATGGAAAATCCCCACATCCATAAAGCATCTGTGAGGATTTCTCGGGTTAACAGGGTATTATCGCAAGTTTGTTAAGAATTATGGAAGAATAGCAGTACCTCTAACAACATTATTGAAGAAAGATGCATTTTCATGGACTCTAGAAGCAACAAAGGCCTTCGAACATCTTAAAGATGCAATGTGCCAAGCACCGGTCTTAGCTACACCGGACTTCACAAAAACCTTTATTGTGGAATGTGATGCTTCAGGAAATGGAATTGGTGCTATTTTAATGCAAGATGAAAGACCCATAGCTTTCAAAAGTTGTCCAATAAAGGGAAAGTATTTACACAAAGCTATTTATGAGAAGGAAATGTTGACAATAATACATCCACTTAAGAAATGACGACCATAACTAATGGGAAGACACTTCAAGGTAAAAACGGATCATGATAGTCTTAAATACTTTTTAGAACAAAGATTATCCTCTGAAGAGAAAAAAAAAGTGGGTCACAAAGATGTTGGGTTATGACTTTGAAATAATCTACAAAAAAGGGAAGCAAAATGTGGTGGAAGATGCACTCTCAAGAAAGGATGAGGATGTGGAAGCATTGTTGTGTGCCATATCTATTATCCAACCATATTGGATAAATGAAGCAAGGGAGGAATGGAAGAATGATGAAGAAGTGTGGGCACTTATTTGAAAGTTACAACAAGATTCTAGTACGTCGGATACATTTAGTTGGCAAAATGATTCATTATGGTACAAAGATCGCTTATTCCTCTGTAATAATTCCCAGATAAAACAAAATATTCTTATGGAATTGCACACTTCTCCCTTACGATCGGGATTTTTAAAAACTTACCACAGGATTAAGAAGGAATTTTTTTGGGAGGGCCTTAAATCAGATATTGAAAAGTTTGTGGAAGAATGTTTAGTTTTCCAGCAAAATAAAGTTGAAACAATTAAGACATCGGGTCTATTACAACCTTTATCCATTCCAAGCCAATGTTGGGAGGAGGTTTCAATGGATTTTATCATAGGTTTACCCAAATCTGAAGGAAAGAGTGTCATCATGGTGGTAGTTGACAGACTTACCAAGTATGCACACTTTTGTGCATTATCACATCCATTTAAAGCCAGTACAATTTCTACTACATTTTGGAAACAATTCAAAAGCTACATGGAAACCCAAAGATTATTGTAAGCAACATAGATCCCATTTTCACTGGAAATTTTTGGACAAAATTATTTTCTTGTCTCGGTACTTAGTTAGCTCATAGCTCATCTTATCATCGTCAATCTAATGGGTAAACTAAGATAGTAAACAAATGTTTGTAAGGATATCTTTGTTTCTTTGTATCTGATAAACATACACAATGGGTGAAATGGTTGCCTCTGGCTGTATGGTGGTATAACACTTTCTTCCATACTGTAGCAAAAATGACCCCATTTATGGCACTTTATGGATATCATCCACCATGCATCACATCATATTTAAGAGAAAATTCTAAGGTTCAAGCAGTGGAACATCACATTGAGCATCAACAACAAGTTCTCCAACTCTTAAAGTATAACCTCACATTGGCGTAGAATAGAATGAAACAACAGGCATATCAACATCGCAACGAAAGAAGTTTTGATGTAGGTGACTGGGTATTCCTACGGCTACAACCATATAAAAAAATGTCCCTCAAGAAAGCTAAGAAGGATAATAAATTATCACCAAAGTATTATGGTCCATACAAGGTGTTGCAAAAGATTGGTACTATGACATACAAATTAGAGCTTCCTGCACCTTCTCTAGTGTACCCAGTTTTCCATGTTTCATGTTTAAACAAGGTTTTAGGTGACAAGCTCTCAATTCAAACAATATTGCTAGAACCTACGAGGAAGGAAAAATCATATTGGAACCAGAAGCAGTCATAGAAACAAGAGCTCAACAACTACGAAATCGATCAATTTCGGAGTATCTCATAAAGTGGAAGAACTTACTTGTTGAAGATTCCACATGGGAGGAGGAAGAGAATTTTATACAGAAGCACCTAGAACTACTCGAGCGTTGAGGACAACGCTTTTCAGAAGGAGAGGGGCATGTTAAGCCCCTATAATACTAGTGATTCCCCATTACTATTGTCATTGTATCCCTTATTGTGATTATTGTGCCCCTATTATTCCCATATTGTTATTAGTATGACCCATAGAAACCCACTATTGTTATTTTTGTGCCCTTATGTTTTTACTGTTATGCCAGCTTGATTACATTGTGACCCATTAGACTCCTATATATAGAAGGTAGGTTTAGTCATTTGTATCATCCAAGAATTGTTCATTTGTGTAATGTAAAGGAGGTTTCCCCCTCGAAGAGGCTGAATTCTAAGGCGTTGATCTATCTTTTCTATCTTTTTGTGAGCTTGTTTCCTAACATTTTCCATATTTGATTGGTGTAGTTTTTCCCAACATTATGTCTGATAATTTTCCCATGACATGAATAGTGGGTGGGTCTTTCGTTTTCTTCTAGGATTTTTGGAGCATAATTCCTTAATCATTTTAGCATAGATTTGCACATCCTTCATAGCTTGTAGTAATGGGATTTTGACAAATAAGTTCTATAATTCCCCCAAAAGATCAAATTCAGGTTAGCGAATTTGTTTTCTCAAGGATAGCCTCTCAAGGTACAGTGGGCTAGTTTGGCATCCTCGAGTGACAATTGTTTGAGTAGGGGGTTTTTATCCCATGGCAATTTGAGTCGAATCACCCCCAGTCCTTCTAGAGGAGTTTCTAGGTTCTGGTTATGAGGCTTAATCATCAGTATGTTCAACAATTATCGGTGAAGTCTTATCATTTACCACTCGATCGGACCAAAGATTGAATTCATTGCATTCTTTGGTGGAAAAACTGTTTGCAAGAAGGTTGAGTGTCTCAAACTGTCGGGTTCCCCTATTGTTTGGATTTAGGTTAGATTGAATAGGCAGTTGTCGACGAAGAGGAGGATTGCTGGTGGAGGAATTGGAGGGAATTTATAACTCTTGTTGTGGCATAGGTTGGGAGAATTGAATCATAGGAAGATGGAGTCCATGGCAACTTTGGGACCATGAAGGGGATGGGCCAGGCTAGGGCGACCATGATTGCCAGGGCATTAGATACTGATAGTATTGTGGCCATGTAGGTGAAAATGGTACAGAATAAAGCCCAAAGTTCAAATTATTAAAATACTAAGAAGGGTCTTGAGACATATGTTGATTCATGTTCTATGGTCATGGTTACCATGGTTTCTTTGATCCCATAAAGTAAATCGGATCTACTTCTTCATTTTCTCCCTGAAAAATTGCCTTTAGCCTAGGTAGAGATGGTCACTGGCTAGTAGAAAGACTCTTCTCAAATATTGCACAAGTGTCAATAGTATTGACTGGGCATTCCTTCAGCTGGTGCTTCTTCCTACATTGAGGGAAGAAAATGGCCATTGCCTTCTCGACTTCCACTTATTTCTGTTTTTCTTGTAGAACATCTAGCTGTGAGGAAAATGTGCTTAGAATATCAGTCCTCAAATTATCCAACAAGTTCAATTTATGCTTTTGTAACCCCATTGCTAGATGCCTTGAGAGTTCATACTCTTTTCTTATGCCTCACAGGTCCACATGAACATTTGATACACAACTCACAGATGGTGTCAAATTCTTCCTTTGAGATATCCTCCTTTCCTACCATGTTTAGGAGTTCCAAATATTCCTCCCTTAGTGCTCAGATAAATATTATCTTTAAGATATCCTTATCCAGATCACTATGGCCCGATCTTTTTCAGACTATATTTAAAGCATTCCACAAAGTCCTCCATGTTCTCATCCTCTTTCTAGACAATGTTAAAGATTTCCTCTTTAATATCTTGAGATTTGCAGTAGTCCTGGTATTTTTCAAGGAAATTGTCTTCATTTCATCCCATGTTCTAATAGATTTTCCCCCTAAACCCATAAATGATCTCAGAGTTGTTCCTTTTAGAGTAGTAGGGAATATCTTCAATTTCTGAGCATCAGAAATATAATCATATCCCTGACAGACAATGTCGAATTCGAAGAGGAAAGTATTCAGATATTTATAAGCTAGACCATGGAAATTAGGTAATGTTGTTAAAGGAATAGGTTTCATAGGTGTGTCACTTCTAATATCTCCAATTGGGAACTCAATCGTGGAAGTTGTATGGGCCATGAATATCGTCCAATATTCACTTGGAATCTCAATCGGTTCTTGTTTTTCTATAATGCAGGGTTGAGTTTGTCTAACAACACTTGCTCGATCAAATGGTGGAGTTAATTGCCTCAAGTCTTCCTCTTCTTCTTCTAAACTTGTAATGCTCAATTCCTTGGATCCTTTGCTCCCTATTTTTTCTTCCCTGAATTCTACTTTTGTTATTGGGGGAGGTTCTGGTTGTGAAACTGACTATCCTCTAGATCTCGTATGAGGTCTAACTCTAACAACAACTCGTGATGATGCTCCTGACTCAGCTTTTGAAATGATTTCTTAGATATAGGTAACTCTGCCTAGATCTTTCCTCCCTCTTTTTGGGGATATTCCTCTGCTCCTTTTATTCATGTCTTTGTTCATGCAATCTAAAAGTGAAGGAAAAAAATCCAAAAAAATCTAAATCTTAGGTCCTGGAACAAGATAAAAAAAAAAATTGCTTGCCTAGGACGGGAGGATGGTCCCTATAATTAACAGGAAAAGTAAGCAATCCAACAATTTAAGCTCGGGCCCTAGAAGAGATTTAGTGTAGACTTCGCCTAACCAGGACGAGAGAGTGTTCCTAAAATCAAGAAAACAAAGAAAGGAAAATAACCCAATTACAAAATTTAAAGCTTGAGCCCTAGAAGAGGTAAAAACTGCCTAATCAGGGCGAGAGAGTGTTCCTAAGAGAAAGCAAAAGAAAATAACAAAATTTGAGCTCGGGCCCCGAAAGAGGTAAGAACTACCTGGTCAGGGTGGGAGAGTGTTCCTATGGTCAATAATGGTCATACTTTTGCACCTTAGATAGCCTCCTTGGCAATGACACCAAAATGTTGGTGCTCAGATATGAATTATGGAATTCACCCTTCCCCACAGTAATTGTCAACTCAGGGCTCGTTAATAGTTTCAAGGCTACCGTGAAAATTCTATGCAAGACACATGTTCCCTACCCAGTGTTAAGCAGTCAATCAAGCATAATAATTGAATAAAAAAGATAAAATAAAAGTAACAACAAGCAAATAACAATAACAACAATCAAAATTCACAAAAATGTAGTCAATAAAACATTACAACAATAAAGCAAGTGAACACAACCAACATAAATATACACACACAACTAATCCAACAAAACCTGATCAGGAGAGGGGGCCCGACTCTCCGATTAGGGTTGTGACAAAAGATCAAAGATTATTCGATGCTCAGGAAATCAGGATTGCATTAATCAAAATGAAATACAGTGAAGTCTGATGTTACACTTCTCAGATCTCGTCTGCATTTTTTCCTCCTCGACCATTACTTATACATGGCATTGTTACAAAAATATTACTAACAAACTCAAAGATTCAGTAGCTCTGTTTGCTCGCAAATATATAACAATCATTAAGGTAGAAACAAAATGAAAAGATAGCAATGACATTAATCCATCTGCTTCTCGTTTGTTAAACACTATTGTAGTCCCTGTCCCAAAATAACACTGCTAGCTCATCGACACTCGTATGTTGATTTGTAGCTTGTTGGTCATCATTATCTCGATTTTGCAAGAAAGATTTAGTTAGAAAGTCACATAGGCAATGTTACCCTTAGGACTACGTTTCATTAATCAATATTCAAAAAGACATGCCAATTTATCATACCTTCATTGTTGAGACATGAATTAACCTCGCAAAAATCTATGAAATAGGTAAGGTAAAGTGGATAAAAATAGGTAAAAGCAGGCAAATATACCAACCAATAGAGGGAACTTTATGTTTATTTTTGATCTTAACAATGGTCCCTTGGATAAAAGGAGGATGAACCCTTGAAATCTGATCGTTGGGGTCTTTTTTAACTATAGGATCTTTTCTAGCTTTAGGGAAAGCTCTAAGACCTTTGTGCCTACTATATCCATTATTATTGAAAACACTAAGGAGATGAGTCTTCTCTTTAGAGAGGTGGTCTTTGTCAGATACTCAGTGCACGAGTAGCTAAGGTGTTGAGAACACCCAACTTTTGAGCAAGGAAATGACGGGACCTAGCATGAATATACTACTCAGTGTGAGTTTTCTTCTAAAATACTTGGTGGGAGAAAGAACCATCATCCTTTTTTTGAAATAAGAATGTCAAGGAAAGGAAAATTTCCACTGACTTCACACTCCATAGTAAAATTTATGGAGCTATATTGATTGTTGAGGTGTTGGAAAAAGAGATCCAACTTTTCCTGACTATGAGACCAAATAACACAGGTGTCATCTACAAATCTCTTCCAAAGCTTTAGTTTGAATTGAGTAGAGGCCAAAGCCTTTGATTCAAAGTCCTCCATAAATAGGATAACTACAATAGGGGAAACGAGGGAACCCATGGCAATACCGCATGTTTGTTCATAGAATTCCCCTTCAATTCTAAAGAAAGTAGAAGACAGACAAATCTCAACTAATTTCCCCGTATCAGGATCGTGATGCGATTAATGACTTCAATGGCTTCATTAATAAGGTTATTAGTATAAAGGGAGACTACATCAAAACTTACGAGAATATTTCTAGGTTCAAACTTAATACTCTTAAACTCATTGACAAATGATGAAGATTCTTTAACAAAGGACTTTGTAAGGCCAACAAGGGGTTTTAGCTTCTAGGCTAAATATTTTACAAGAAGATATGTTGGCCTCCTATAGTGTTGACAATGAATCTCAGGAGAGCCCCCTCTTTATGGATCTGGGGAATCCCATAGATTCTAAGAATGATACGGCTACTATCAATAAGCTTATGTCTAATCAGTGAGCTTAGGGTTGGTTTGAAAGAAACAATTTTTTTAAAGCAAAATTCGAAGACATATAGAATTTAGATTATCGTGGAACTCTCTTTATATTTGAAAATGTAATCTAATCCAACTTAAGTTTATGAGAAAAAAATGAGGTCGATAACTTCAAGTTTAACTTACACAAAATTTCCTAAATCTAATAATTTAGAAAGGAGTCATTCAATCTTGTGGTAAACTTTGCTATTTTTTATATCTAATAATTTGAAAGTTGAAGAGACCAATATTGTGATAAACTTTCCTCATTTTTCAGAGTCTAATGGCTCAAAATTATAATCAATTTTTTTTTAATATTTTGATCACTTAATCACTCTGCAATATTCACTCCATTCAAAAACTTTGATCATGGGAAACTCTATGCATATTCAATATTTGTGTTAAATTCTTATCAAATGAGTGTTTTCATTAATTAGTGTATTCTTTAATAAATTGGCATAATGACGTTTTTGGTAGTTTGGTATAAAAGAAACTTTGGACACGTATAAAACAAAATTTGGATCATGGAAAACTATATATTCAAGATTTGTGTTATATTATGATCACATGTATTAGTAAATATACAGTTGGTCATCAAATAGTGTATTCTTTAATAAATTGGTATAATGACAGTTTTGGTAGTTTCACATAAAAGAAAATTTGGACTATAAAACAATGAATATTACTCATTTCATCTTTGACATTTAAAATTTAGTTAACATTATAACATGTGTAAATATTTCCCATTTATATTTTTTTATTAAGGAAAATCCTATAGGTAAATAGGAAAATTGTATAGGTGAATTCAAAGCACGTTTTTTTCACATTTATGGATATAGTTTTTGATAAATGGATTTGAATTAAGGAATTGTTAGCATAAAATTATTTAAATACTTAATAAAACTAGCCAAATGTCAAACAACGTGGGTAATAACCAATTAAATTAACTTTTTAAATTTAAATATTCAATATTTATTTATATTTAAAATAATTTATATTTATTATTTTTCTCAATAATAAATAAAAATACTATTTAAAAATAGTAAAATAAATATAAATGAATTAAATAAAATATTCTTTAATATGTCATTTCTATTATTAAATATTTATTGTGTTAATTTTTTTTTTAATTATTAGAGCATAAATCAGGTATACAAAACATATAAGACTACTTTCTCATTGTCGTGGTTTGTCACAAGGGAATTAGACTACCAGTGGTACAGGTGTTGTATCAATGTTTTGTTTACTAAAATGAGCACAAATAATCCTACTATCTGAGCATCCCTATGCAAAGAGAGATGTATTACACCATTTTCAAAATCTTACATATAGTTTGTTGCGTAATACTAGAAAACCGTAGCTGAAAAATATATAAGAAAATGAAATAAATTTCCTTGATCATAAAATTAAACGTAAGACCTGTGCATGCATCATTCATCAGAAAACATTATTAGGACCAATTCCTACGCGCTTGGGCTTGCTAGAGAGTGACACCCACACTAAAGATGTCTTTCAATGTGGGTCAATCGAGCATTTAGGTTGAACAGACATGAACATTGGTGTCTTTGAATCTGTGGGATGTCGTTGAGGCAAGCTATGGTTTCATTGTCGTCCTCATTATTCTCTTTGATGTGTGGCCCAAAAGAGTTTCCATTTGCAGTTAACAGTGATGGATGGAAGATACTAGCTCCTATGCCTCCTAGTATGGCCAGGGTTTGGAACCCAACCAAACACTTATGCTTAGATTTCATAATCCAAATGGGCATGTTAATTAGTTGTTTTCAAGGCTTCAAGATGTTGGATTTATTCTTGAACTTTAGGAGGGATGACAAAAAGATAAATTTTGATAGCTGACTAGCTTGAGATTCGGCTCTAGGATTTCCCGAGGAACCACAACCCCTAGACTCGTACCTTGTGCACATTAGTTTCCTAGGCATAATTCCCATAATGCACTAGAACCCAACATTGAGTATTTCTAGAAAAGAGTGAAACAATGGATGGACTAGAGGGATGTTGGAACAGAGCAATTCGAAGATAAAGGAACAAATACCGAGATAGGTGGGTGAATAAAAAATAAATTGAACTAAGGGAAGCAATGCAAGAGAGATTTGGTTGTAGCTGAGATCCATAGGGATTACATTTGGAAGAATAGAAATAGATTGTTCAACCTTAGCGGTGCCACCCAAAATATTAGACTCGAGAATCAAAAACAAAAATTTTAACAGATCATACCAGTTAGAGGTGATGGCCAATAGAAAAGTTACCAACTTGCAAATGACATGCTCACTCCAAGAAATATCTTCATGCTCCCTTTAGGCACTGTCTACCAACCCCCTCATTAGATATCACTCAATCTTGTCACATGCACCCTAATGGTCATGAAAGGGTGAAGACTGAACCAACCAAATATGTAATGAGAACTATGGATGTCCAAGGTAGGAGGGTTGGGGCCTTCCTTATTTAGAGCAAAAAATAACTAGATGCTGGAATCCCACATATAGCTTGTTGAGAACACAAAGATGGTTGAAAATGGAAAAGAAGTCTCAATTTGGGTATGAAGGTGTGGAGGTCACAGGGATTACCATATTAATTCATGGTATAGTCATGACTCATAGCATGCGTGACCGCATTAGGGGTGTTGGCCAAACCATCCCTCTTAATTCCTTGAGAGGTAGGCGGGTGGTGGGCCTTAGCCATGCCCTATGCTAGCTATATTTCAAATACCCCTATAAAGGTATTATTAAACACAATTAATGATATAATATCCAAGACATTAATTACATTGATAGTCATGTTAATTTTAAAATAGGGCTTCTATAATTTTAATATAATTATCAATAATTTTTAGGTAGATGGTAGGGATTTAACCTCACTGAAATAATCTAGAATATTCTTAGTAGTATAACTTTAAAGAATAACAATATGGAGAGCATTTTGTTACACACAAATCACTTAATTTATTTGTTAATCACAATGGTTACATATATAGTGTATAGATCATTGACTTCGACAAATCTAGATCTTAAGAAAGTGGATCTCTGACTCACACATGACACAACTACTATTACACAACTAGCTCACAAAGTAGAAGAAAATATAGATCAACGACTTAAAATTTATCCTCTTCGATGGGGCAACCTCCTTTACATTACATAAACGAAAAATTCTTGGATGATACAAATGATAAGACCTCCTTGGTAGATATAGGAGTCTAAGAAGTAACAATATAATCAGAGCCTAAAAATAATAATGTAAGGGCACAACAATAAAAATAGTGGGCTTCTATGGGGCACAACAATAACAATATGGGGGATACGTGGGCACACAACAATAACAATAGGGGGCTATAATAACAATAACTATAAGGGGTATACACTAGTATTATAGGGACCTAACATGTCCCTCTCCTTCAAAAAAGTGTTGTCCCCAATGTTTGATTAGTTATGGATGATTCTATATAAAATTCTCATCCTCCCATGTGGAATCTTCAGTGGGAAATTAGAGTGCCAGTATATATATATAATTAATTCTATTATGGTCTATTTCTGAATGGTAATAAATACCAGGACTTAATAATATTTCGTTAACCATGACTCCATAAATTCCATTTACTACAAATGTCCCATGGGAATTCATTAAATGAATATTTCCAAGAAATAGAATTTGTTTCTGTATCTTCCTAATATTCCTCTGAATCGATATTGCTGGTACATATAATTCAGAATAATACGTAAGGGACTGATATACATCATATCTCTCTCTGATGAAAGGTTTTGTTAATTCATAATTCATTACCAAAAAGCCTGAATTCAATTTCTTATCTATATCCTCAATTTTCGGAAAATCATGAAGTTCTTCCATCCAGCCCGGATCGTAAAAACAACAAAATCCTTCAAAATTGTATCTTAACCAAATTCAGGATTGTAAACGCTCTCTCATTTCATCTAATCGCATTGGAAGTTTCCCATCTGTAGAAAAATGTATTCAATTATTCCAGATTGGTTCTATATGGGTCAATCCGACAAAAAGATTCGGATGTAATATTCATCTTCACTATATCCCATGAAATTCTACCCGTATCCAATATATTTCCAATTTGAAAAAAAAAAAGGATAAGAAGAGGTACTTTGATACTTTCTTCAACCACGTGAAATGAGCTATGAACGAATGAAACAAACCATTCTTAAATGTTAATCTCACTTAGAAAATTTCCTAATGAAAATAGTCAGATTGAAAGAAAGACGGAGAACACCAAAGGACACCATTGACAAACAGATCATAGATCAATACACCAATATTCTTGACATGGTTAAATCCCTCAAAGAGGGAAACAGTCCACGACTTGAGCCAACACCACCATTTTAGGCAATTTGTTAATAAAAGAAGGAAAATTTACATAAGCTTCTCTCATGAACGGTCACCCTACAAATGACCCTCCATGCTCTTTAAATAGAGATCATGGACCAATCAGGTGTTAAGCCACAAATTACGTGTCGGTAAATACTGAGGAGAGAATGAACCATCAAATCACTTCATGTCTTGATCCAAAATGGATTTAGCATAGCTTCTAGATCAAAAGTCTTCAAATACAGGTGAAAATGGAATAATGTTGAAGTGCCCATGAATACGAATCCAACGGTGCAAACAACATGAAAATCTGAGTTCAGATAAGGAAAATAGAGCCAATTAAAGATTTAGGCCAAAAAGTCAATGCCTACGTCAGCAGAATAGGTGGCATACCCGGAAAGAGTCACAGGTTCTTGATGATGTTAGCGCAGAAGGTGATGTGGTAGTTTACGATTGGTTCATACCATAGGTGATGGGGATTAGTGATCAAGGGTGGAGATCATCCGATCAAAGGATATCGACGCATATCGTGTCGAAACATGCAGGCAACTTATCCTAGAAAACGGACGTGATAAAGTTATGAAAAAGAAGCTAAACTCTTTGAGTTAAGACAGGAGAGTGGTAAATGGTTTATTGTGTGCCTTTAAGGTATGAAGCGATTTTCGACCAAGAGCACGCGATTCCACTCAACGCTTGACACGTAGCCTCCTGAAAACCACTTTCTCGTCTGCCTTGAAAGAATTAGTAAATGTGTTAGTTGGAGCGTGAGACCGCGCGACAACCGTTGGATTCCACAGGACAGATGAACGGTGCGGAGTGTCCAGATTAGCTGATGAGCAGGACGCGATAGCTGTCAGATGGTCTGTTCTCGAGACTAGTGCCGGGGAAAGGCTTGATGGTCGGGGTCCACCCCGTGCCCACTGGTCCTTTTGTTTATAGTCTGTTTCTATTATAAACGTATTGTTCCACATTTATTGCAATTTGTAACTGTACATGTTATATAAACACCATAACACAGAAAAGTTGACAAGAGAGTGTGTTGTGAACCGTTCCAGGGGGTCTAGAGGTCAGAGTGACCAAGTACGGTTGAGTGTATATTCATTTCGACTCGAGGATTTGAGCTGAACACAACGGTGAGATCCATTTTCATGTTTGAGACTCTGTTTTAGAGCTCACACCTGTAACAATTATTTGAAGACATAATAAAGAGGTTAGCACTGGAAGCTAAAGGACCAGGAGACGTAGCCAGGAAGTCTGGTGAACCCCTTTATAAATTTTGGTTGTGTTGATGTGTTTGATTGTGTTTTATAATTGTTTAAGTGTTTATGTTATTTGCAATCTTATCGATCCATTGCGCTATGTGACATAGGAAACTTCACACATAGTTTGTAATACCTTTTTCAATTTCGGATCAAGTGGTATCAAATCTTAAGGTTTTTAAGGTTTGACAAGTTTGTGTGGAGATTTGAATGCTTACAAGTTTGAGGCTCGGACGAGTTGAAGGTGAACTTGTGGAGGAAAATCCAATGATTGGAAGGGTCTTTTCACGAAGAAGGATGACAGATGAAAATCCACTTGGCTCAGAATCCTAGTTCTTGGATAGTTTCATGATGATACGTGCAATGGTGGAAGAAATGTATAATGCGTTTAAAAAGGGAAAAGGTGAAGATACTTCATCACCTAGACTAGAAAAAGGAGCAGAAGAACCTTTTCTTTTTGGCCCTCCAGAGAAAGAAGATAAAGGAAAAGGAGAAAAGCTTCCTCCATCTCCATGATCATCACCATCATCATCATCATCATTGTCTTCTTCTCATAAAACTAGTTCTTCTAAGAAGAAGAAAAAGAAAGCCTCTTTGATCAAATTAGATGTAAAATTTGATTTTCCAATTTATGATGGAGAACTTAATGCTGAAAATCTTGATAACTGGATAAGGCAAATTGATGTATATTGCAGGGTGTAGAAAGTTGATTCATAAAGGAAGAAGATCCAGCTTGCTAGCCTTCGACTTGGAGGAACCACACTTGTGTGGTGGGAAGGCAAGACACAGGTAGATCTCCAAAAGCATGGTAAAATCATTTCAACTTGGAATGAAATTGTTTCTGCCATTAATTTTTTTTTTATCCTTTGGCTTATATGAAGAAAGCAATAATGAGTTGGCAAACACTACGTTAATTGAAGGGTCAAAGTGCTCAGAGTTATACTCAGGAAATTCATAAGAGAGCTTTAACACTAGGCATATCATTGGACTCGCTAGAGACATTGTTAAAATATATAGGTGGTATTCATAGTTATTTTAAGCATACTATACTTATGCTTAATCCCACTAGCTTAGATGATGTATTAGTTCAAGCAACTCATCTTGAGGCTAGAGGTAAAAATTTAACCCCAGATGTTGGGAAATCATCCAAATCTATTGAGAACAAGAATAAAGGCAAGAAGAAACTGAAATGGAAGGGTTGGAAAACAAACACCATGAAAAAGGATAAACCTTCGGTTATGCTATACAACAACCCTTCCCATTTCAAAAATTTTCATATACAACTTTAATAAGAAATGGGTCCCCTCTTAGAATATAAATAAAATCAATAAAACGTTTGAAAATAATTTTTTATAATAGGTCATATAAAATTTGCTTTTAGGATAGGTTAAATCGCAATTGCAGTTTGCAAATCTATCAAACCCATGAAAGTCCTCTTGATAAGGTCCGATCTGATTTGAATTATAATAAAACCTTACCATAAAGCTTTATCGAAGGAAAACAATTATAAAGGGAATATGTCGCATCATGCACATCCTTTATTTCAAATAGTGGACTTAAAGTGTTCCATTGAGATCTATCGATGCGATAACTCTACCAGAAATCGCATATCACTACTCATCAAAAAATCGCTCCAAATCTTCCATAGAAAATCTCCGATGCGATAAGCCGGTCACAATCGCGCATCACTAAAATCATAAGACACATCCTAAAAAGCTCCTTTGAAATCTTCCGATGCGATTTCATTATGGTATAAGCACACGTTTGATAAAGAAAAACACGAAATATCACGAACATGTGTGGTTTAAAGTTATAAGTCAATTATAAAGAAAATTAAAATGATTTATTAATTTTAAAGCATGTCGCCTCCCCATGCCAGCTCACCACTGATTGCAACCGCGACCACACAAAGGAACCTTTTAAGCATGGCACTTGTAACTCCCAATCTGCGATATGCGATTATCATTAATCGCTGATTGGGAAGTCACGATACCCATTCTAAAAAGGACCATTATAAATTTGTGATGTGACATATCATCACGACATTAAAGTTTCACGTTGGAAGTTAAGGGGAAATCATTAAGAAGAAGTTATGGTTGAATCTTTCAAGGATTTCATTCGTGGTGGCTTAATATATCATAGATCCGTAGCACCTATTACACTTAATTGTTGTTAGTCATGTGTGATTCATATTAGATTTGAACAAGGTTTTCCATTGTTATGTCCTTCTGTTTCATTTTGCAGAGAGAGTCTGAAATCATCAATCCAGCAAAAATGACTAAGAAATCTCGGAAGGTAAAGGTCCCTGTCATAGCGAAAGATGAACCAACAAAGTTTATACAAATAGCTGATACTACCTATGCAAGCCTCGGCAAGACTTCATGGGAGGGCATATATAATCTACTCGAAGCCAAGGATCCAAGCGAAATTGAAGAAGAAAGAGCAACCACTGGTTCAACTGATAAATCAGAAAATACTCTTAACGATTTAGCTAGCGCCTTCCTCCACAGAATAGCAGCCCGTGCGAAAGTGTTACCATACAATGACTTGGTGAGATGGGTTATAGAAAGTAACAACATAACCGACAGAGCATTCTATACAGCTCATGGAAGGATGTTCGAGACATTCAGGGCAAAAGATGTCAAGAAGATGTATCATTTTCCAGACCCCCATAAACATTACAATGAAGCATTTTTATAAGCTTTCACTAAGGAGAATGATGTAGAGTCAAACCCTATCAGGCAATGGAGGCATTTCCCAAGCAAGCATAAGCATGAATCCATTGGTATGTACTCCGTAGACTCCTTAGCATCTCCCTATTACTATGCTGGTGCTATGCTATGTAGACTATTTGGAGTCTCTGATTCATCTAATTTTTCCATAGAAATGGTGCCTTTAATGGAAGCAACAATTAACTCTTATATCATGGATTGGGAAACCATTTTATCAGATAAAATGGCCAACCAAATCCTTGATTATAGAAGAAATAGGTTTGTAACTACTTGGACAATACCACATTATATATGAGTGCCTACATCATGGATACCATTTGTTTTAATTATGAATACCCCATTCTAGGGTGGAAATGGACTCCTCAAGACCCAACCCCTATTCACATTTATCATAAGTATTTGTGGAAGGCCCATTATAAAGATCATATATATAGAATTTGCCATGGTTTTGTTTTACCCGTCCATCAGGCCATATTCAACAAACCTACTCCTCAGTTATTCGATGAGGCTTGTATTGACCTAACATCAATCGGAAGTTGGTTTGGAGAAGAAAAGTTCACCTATGTTAGACTTTTTGGCAGCACCACGGATCCACATGTTCTCCCCTTGTACATTCTTGATAAGCTATTGGCCGGAGAAATAGCTTACCAAATAAGAGAAACAGGAATGTCTAGGAACCTCAAAGAGTCCAAGAAACAAATCTGGCCTTCATTTCCCCTCTAATGTGGTACTTATTCACTGCATGATTTCAAACATGCAAAGAAAGATGCAGAGAAGATAAAAATTCTGAAGTTAGTAGTCATTCCCAATAGACAATATGATCCAAGAGCAGTGGCTTACAACTTCACCACTTAGGTGAAACTTGCCAAATTTGAACATGAGATAGATGAATATGATGACTTTTTCACTTCGGATGAGTTATTTTCACAGGTAAAACATCTAGCAAAGATCAAATTAGGAGCAGGAGGGGTAGATAAGTTTATGCAGTTTAGGACACAGAGGTTAAAAACAATGCCTCTGGATTTATTGAACACTACCCCTATGGTGCAGCAAGGAGGCCACAGTGAAGAACAAACTACTGAGAGGAGTCTTGAAAAGGAGAAGAGTCCTTAAAAGAAGAAGAATCCCAAAAAGGAGAAAAGTCCCGGAAAGGAGAAGAGTCCCGAAAAGGAGCAGACAAATAAACATACCAGTGAGCTCCTAGATACCGAAGTGCATATTGGTTCTAGTTTAATCAAAGAACGTGAGTAGCTCGATCAAATGATCAACAACCAAAATGACTCCCAAAACATCATTATACCAGAATCACCAGCAACATAGGAGCCTATTGTTATAAGTACTACAATTGAAGGGGCAGTTGGCACAGTGAACATTCAACATGATATTGAAATAATTTCAGAGAATCTCTCCGAAGAGATTGTATTGAAGGTTGAGGAAATACCACCCCACGATGTATTTTATAGTCCAAAGCATAGGGTTGTGGTCAAAAGACAGAGGAAAAAGAGAAAAATTGACTAGGGACCATTCTAAATTCCTCAATCTGAACTGATGAATGTGGTATGGAAAGACTTAGAAGTCAATCCTCGCGAGGATTTAACCAAGCTATCTCAATATGCAAGTGCCTATATAGCCGCTACAATGGAAAAGGCTGCTGAAGTTAGCTAACTGATCAAGGAAAAGAATCTAAGGATCACCCAACTTGAAGACAAAATGACAGTGGAACAACAGAAGATCAGTCAGCTTGAACAACAACTAGCAGAGAAAAAACAATAGAATGAGCAACTAAAAGAACAACGAAGTCTAGAAAAACAAAAGATTGATCAATAGGCTCTCCAGAAACAACAAAAGTTGTCTCAAGAACTCAACAAGCTTCGAGTGGAAAATCAACAGGAAAAGAAGGCTAAAGAAGAATAAATTGCATAACTGTAATTACAGGTAGAGAAATTCAAGGATTATTCCAAGGCTGGTGAATTCAAGAAAGAAGCCCTAGAAGTGACTAAAGCTTTATCTCGGCAACGAAATATCCTTTGCCATAAGATATCATTGGTTGAACCATTGTGCACTATCATTGCATCACTAATTGAATAGGCAGTTGACACCAGGCTAGAATTTGAAAACGCAGATGATAAGGTAACAAAATTTCTCTCTTGGTAAAGTTCAGAAGAAGGCATGGCTGCTAATATACCAAAAATCCAATAATCGCACAAAGAAATCTTATTTTTGGAGTGGGAATCATAGTTAATAAAGGCCGAAAGAGCTACTTCCAGAGCCAAGGCTACAAGGAACAGTGTGATCGAGTTAGTAAATGACAGCTTATATGCTAACTTGATATCTGATTTCTCTCTAGGAAAGGTCCCGAAAGCAAAAGCACTAGAAGATCAATGGAGACAGGATCTGGCCAGCTGAGAAGAACAAATCGGAAAAGTGCAAAACTTGACTTGGGATGCATTTTGGTTTTTCCTAGTAAAGCTGCACAGCTAGCAGATGGCCACCAAATGCCTTGTCGATGTTGTTAATCTCATGGTTGTCGAACTTTCAGATGCCACGTACACAACTCAACTACATTCTAGGTTGAGTCATCCTCCAGAAATTCAACAAATGCTCTCAATTTGTCAGCTATGAGTGCAAGAGAAGAAGTAGATACAATGAATTAGTTAAAAGGCTATTGTACTGTTATTTTCATAAATCAAATCCTAGATTTTCATATTTACAGTTTCAACAACTCAAAGCAATTTTCATTGACAGTTAGTTTTTATTTTATTATTTAAACCCTTTCATGTCTTTTAAGAAAGGATCCTCAATTTGTATAAGATTTGGCTTGAGAAGTTACACTTTTGTACTTCTCAATAGATTTTTATTAGTAGTGGATCAAAGTTATACATTTTTGTGAATAAACTTTTTCAAGACCTGCACTTTTGTATCTCTTGGAAGGTTTTCTCAAACAAGAAAGTGGAATCAGAGTGTTATTTACATTAGAAAGACTCAAATGCATGCAGTGTTTTTATCACTGTTCTTTTGTCTTGTTTCCTTATGTGATGAAGCATTCCTTTTAAAAGTTGCTATTGTTGATGTATATATGCTCTTCAAATAATTATTTATCATGTTAGTTCTAAAGATTTAGATTTGTTATACTTTAAGGATATATATCAACGATATACATTGTTATGAACGTGATATGTTTTATTAATAATTACTTTGTTTAATTTCTTAAACAAAGTAATCATTATCTATGAATGCATCTTTTCATCGATCAATAATTCATCTATATTATTATTTGTCTGTTAGAAATAATCTGAAATCGTATTGTTAATACATTACCCGAGTTAGCTAAGTATATTTGTACATTTTTGAGTTATAGGTTAAAGCACTTATCATCCTTATTATACATTATAAAACAATCATCCATCAAACCATTCATTATATGGGAAATCGGTCCCATAATATCGAGTTGGAGCCACCACACCAAATGGAAAAGGAGATGTACTAAGGTCTGGACTGGGTGGTTATCCCTAATGTTGGTGCTAGGATTTTAGAGGCATCAACATTTTTGGCACTAGAAGGAGGGCATGAACTATGAATGGCGAGTGTATCCAAATCCATAGGCCATTCTAAGAGTAGAACTCCCTCACCATCTCCTCCAAATTCTCCTTCGCATTCTAAATCTCCTATTTTTAAGGGAGAAGTTGAAAAAGAAAATACAACACCCACTGCTGAAAACTTAAACACACCTAACAATTCTTCCCTTGAACCCCATGAAGTATAGACCTTGATTCATAAACTCCAAGGGTTTTCGATATCCCAAGAAGAGTCTGAGTTATCCCAAGGTAGTGTGACTTCACAATATATTCCATGTCAGCCTCTTACTAGAGCACAAAGTGAAAAGTTTGGTATTCCACCTGTTATCACTTAAGAAATTTTTTTTTTTTAATTCTGAGCATCAATTTGCTTCCAAAGGATTGATGTTAGTCTTGGTCTAGTCTTTCCATGGTTGTTTTAGAGTCTAAGATCTAGAAGAGAGCCTTGTTGGTATGGTCAAATAAGGTCAACACTCTGTTCTTGCCTATCATTGGTCCCACATCACACATAAATTTCCATGTGTCAAACTTGTGTCAAGGTTTTCATGTGTTACGAAACTATCTAGGATTTTTCGTAGCACAGAACCCAGTCTAGGAGTTTTCGTAGCGCAAAACCTAGAATTTGCACTGGCTGTGCTACGAAATCAGGGATTCGTGCCAATTCGTGTTAAATTTCACCTAGCTGTCCAATCTATCAGAATCTGTTAGTCTTACATCTTCATCTGTCAGTCCATACACCATGCATATCACATACAACCACTCATTCTCATCATTAGGTTTGTTAGGTGTCTTGGTACACTCAAGTTTCAAATTTCAAAAAAGGATTCAAGTGTTTCTAGTTATGATTATGTTTTGGTTCATGCATGAGAAGCAAATTGATAGGCATTTAATTAGAATTCTTTGAAGTTTGAACGAGGCAGTTTCCTTGTTTATTTCAAACGAGGCAGTGATCGAGATTAAGACGGTGCATGCTCTTCAATCTTCGTTTTGCAGGAATTCCATGGAGGTGTCTACAGAAAGGAAGGATCATAGGTTAGGCAGGTGTCTAAGGAATGAGCCTGAAGGCTTAGATTTTCTCCTGAAGAACAATGAAGCTGAACGAGCTTTCAAATAGGTTGTCTATTGGAGATTTTGTGAAAAACTGCGAGGCCACATGCAAGTCACCAAAGAATTTGCCTTAAATTTCATAGGATTGAATTCGAAGGTTGGAGTGCTTGAATTACCAATCTCTCTAGAGGTTATATATGCAGTCATTGAAATTCCAAGGGGATAGGAGAGGTGGTTTAAAAATTTCAAGTTTGATATGACTCCTTGCAAGGAATTATTGAAGCCAGAGTTCATTGATTCACACTTAAACAAGTCAGTGCCCAGGTGCTTTATCAAAGATTCATATGCCAATTTACTTACCTGCATACAGAGATACTTTACCTATGAGGGGAGGTATCATAAGGTGTGTTCCTATCACTTTAAGCTTCTTCTTCATTTCACTGGAAAGATATCTCTGGATTTGCCTTTCTATTTGTTTCGTAGCCTAGGTAAAATGTGTGACAAGGTTCAGTTGAAGAAGGAAGCCTGTGAGAACTCGTTATTTCATCATGGCTTAGTCAAATTGATCGTTTTGCCTGAGCTCCAGAAAATAGATAGGGAGTGATCCATTTTCTTGTTTATGTATGGCTTCAAGAATGAAACTGGTCTCAGCCCTCAAGCTATGAAGATTTCTTCACCAGTAGTTAGTCATCGTGAAGAAACAAGATCAAGGAGATTCATGAAATTGAAAGCTAGGAAACAAGTAAAGGAGCCCATGAGACCACTAATAATCCAAGACACACCACAACAGTCACAGAAAAGGAAAGGTCAGATCAAAGAGGGTGTACAAGAGCAATCCATAGGTGAAATGGTCCAAAGAAGAGTAACCAGGAGCCAGCTAGCTAGAGAAAAAGGTAAGACAATGGTTACTGAGGGAAGTCCAGTTTCAAAAGGAAGTTTGAATGATTTTCTTCAAGTTATTGACATTGAAGAATCTCCTCCGGTTCGAGCAGACTTAATGGAAGAAAGTAAAGGCAAAACCAAAAAAGCCAAAACCTTTAAAAAGCTCAAATTTGATGATCAGGCTTCTGAATTTGTTTCTAAGCCAAGAAGACCCGTGACAAGGCATTCAAAAGAGATACGAGAGGAACTGCCAGATGTAAGTGAAATAGGGGAGGTAGAAAAATTTCATGAAGGACTTGTGGTTTCATCATAAACATCATCACAACTGCATAAAAATGACAGAGGTAAGGCAATTATCTCTCAACAAGAGGAATGTAGTTTTGAAGAGTTGAAAAAGGAACTGAAGCTGGCAAATCTTGAAATTGCAAAATTGAGGAAAACCTCAAGGAAAAATGCAACCAAGGAAGCTTATTTGAACAAAATGGAGGCTCTATGGGAAGATAAAACTATTTCAATACTCGAAGTGGTCAGCTGTCATGCTCAATACTTCACCTGGACAGTCCCTGCAATAAAAGAAGCAAGATACATCAGAAAGGTCAATGCAAAATTGAGAGCTGGAATCAAAATTATGAAGAGGAAAATCAAAGATCTAAAGATATATCTAGATCGGCCTGAAGGCCATCCTCAACTAAGAAAAACTACATAGCAAGTAAGGCTAAATCCTAAATTTTGATGTAGACTACCTTTTGAAGTTTACCTTGAAGAATGATGTCAGTTTATTCAGTTTTGAACAGCTTCATGGCATATGGAAGAGCCATTCCAAAGGAAATAAAGCTCAAGAAAGTTAAATTTTGTCCTTAAACTGTGTTTCTGAAATTACACAACAGTTTTGTAGCACGCTACGAAACTGCTGTAAGTGATGCCTAATGCATAGTAGTTTTGTAGCGCACTATGAAACTGTTGTAGTTGCATGTAATGATTTGGTGGACCAATTTTGAGAGACAAAAGGAAATATTTTTGAAGAGGGTTCTGAAAAGGATTACTTACAAGGTGTAAACATCCAACAAGGGCAAAACAAGTAAAGGAAGGACATCTATGAACTCTAAGCTCTATGTTATGAAAGTAGTCATTATTTCGTATTTAGTATTGTTCATGATGCTTCAGGTAGCATTAAAGAAGTTTTTGTCTTACCATGTGTATATGGGCAAGGTCTACAACATATGGAAAACAAGCTAATCTAATGCATTTTTATGTAATAAATAAGAACAACAGGGATAATAGACTTCGAAGATCCTTTTGGAGACCAAAAGCAGAAAAACAAGAACAACTTCCTAATTTCCAGGAATAGTCAAAGGATGAAGCATCAAGGGTCAGTAGGGAGTTTAAAGCCACCGCCAAAGCTAAACTAAAGAAGGCCACTTGTTAGAGAACGAGTTTGAATTGTAATCAATGCTACTACCAACATAATGAGGAGTTACACTCCTAATTGTTTTAGGTCTCTAGAATTGCCAGTTAACAGTTAGTTACATTAAAATAGTTGGTTTTAAGTGTCAGTAGGTGTCAAAGTAGGAAAAATTCGAAGTCATGTAATGAACCCTATATATGGGAGAAAATCTAATGTATCAAGGGTTGGAAATTTTCAGAGAAACTCTCATATTGTGCTTTGTGTAAGACTTTATTTTAAGTAATATAGTATTTGGCTTTTCTTCTCAGGAATCAGAAGGAATTCAATGTTCAAAATGTCTTGTATTTTCCTCTTCTCATTATTTATAGTGGTATGAATGTGTGATTACTTAGAAATCACTGATTGTGCTCTAACTTCCTGCATACATTTATAAACTGTGTTGTCCTATATATTTTTGATGTATTCTCCATGTATTGAATTCTAGATGCTCTGACTTCCATGTAAAGCTAACATTATTGTCATACCGAAACATTTTTCACTCCATAAGCCCAATAAATATTCTCTAATTGTGTTTCAACCATTTACACTTTTTTCATTTGTTTCATAGAGTTAGCCATCTTATTCATTATCAAAATCTTTAATCTAGTGAGAGAGCCCTCTCAGGTTGAGGAGGCTAAGCCTCAGCCAAAATTTGGTTTGAAATAGTTGCTCAGAGTCTCCCTGATTATCAGCCTATTAGGGGTTGATTTTGTGATAACATCACTAACTGAATTACCTCTGCCAAGTCGAAAAAGAGCTAGGAAGACACCTTTAGAGTCTGACAGTGAGACTCTTTCTTCATCATCATCGATTCCATCTAAACCATTGCAAAGTCATCCATCCATTCCCCAACTCAAGATCATACTCCAAAATGGTACATGTACTCCAACATCCTCTACCCAATCACTTTCAACTACTTCCTCACCCTCTTCTACTGTTAGTTCCACAATGGCACATAATCGACCTCAACCAAGGCCATGGATAAATCTAGGATTTGTCGCTATGCCTGCACCCTTGAGTCAATGACCAGCTCATCCTGTAAAATGGTTACCAAAATTTAATCCTGATATTGGCATATTAGCAGAAGAACATATAAAAAATTTCATGTCGTCAATAAACTTGAATGGGGTAAAATAAGAAGATGATGTTGTTAGGATTTTTCCATACACTCTACAAGGAGTAGTTGGATTGTGGTATTTTTCATTACCATTAGGATCCATCAATAGCTAGGATGCTTTTCAGGAGCAATTTTTAACCAAGTTTGGAGACGATAGAATCACAACAACTTTGATTAGTGATCTCTTCAATCTGAAATCTGAATCAAAGGAACCCATCAAAGACTTCAACTCCCGATTTAATAAACTGTTGAATAAAATTCTTGCAACATCCAAGCCTAGTGAAGAAGTCTAAAGTGAATGGTATATTTCTTCCTTGCCTTAAAAAATAACCATCTTCATTGATAGGGCTTCCAAACCCACATTACCAGAAAATATGAAAGAAGCAATCGTTGTTGAAAAATGTATCATTGCTTTCGAAAAGAAAAACGTTCTTGAAAAAAGAAAATCCAAAAAGGTTAGTTTCGAAGATGATTCAATAAAGAAAGCAGTTAAAGACCCATATGACATGGAAGGTTTACAAAAGGTTCTGAAAACTATGTCCATTGAAATGGTGGAAATAAAAAAGCAAGTAGTTGAAACTTCTACTAAAAAACCATTTAGAAAATCTAGAATAAATCAGTCAATTGACCCTAAACCACCTAATGCTATATCTAATGCAGAATTAGATCTAGAAGATGATGAAGATCAAGACATAGTTTTATCATCAGAGGAAACAGAAGAAGATGAAACAATTGAATTTCACGGGATGTGGGACTTTATCTTGCCCAACTCTGACAATGAACGTGAATAAGAAGCTCTCCCAGTAATTACCAGAAGTAAAAATGCAGCAGATCCTGTTCAAACAAATCCAAAGAAGAAAAATTCAAACCCTGTTACTCAAGACAAAGCTCCCATGAAGAAAACTCCAGTTGTGCCTACCCAAAATCAACCATCATCCTCTAATCCTCCCTCATCATCTAAAACATTAGTAGTTTCTGACTTTATGGATTACAACATTATGGAAGACATGAACAATGCTTGAGAAAATATTTCTTTACACGAACTTAGCAAGCTAAAAAATCAACAAAAATTGTTACTTAAAGAGTTAAATGCAGTACGTTCTTCTCCTCTTCCAACCGGTGTATTATCTAAGGCAGCTAAAGGATCAGGTAAACCACCATCAGATAAAGTAGATGCTACTGATGTTGTCTTGATCCAAGATAGGTCTAATTCTCATACTCCTCCTTTTCTCTTGACTTATGAGATCTATAATATAAATCTGCATAATTGTCTGATAGATTCAGGGGCTTCATCAAACATAATGTCAGCCTCTATTTTCTCTAAATTAAACATTCGGCCCATAAATTTGTAGTTCATATTGTTCAATTAGATCGGACTAAAGTTCAAGTTTTAGGAGAGATTAATTCAGTTACTATTAGGTTATCGGATGATCCTAAAGTAGTTCAAAGAATTGATATATTGATTACTGACATCCCTAAGTTTTATGGTTTAACTCTAAGCAGGGATTGGTCTGAGAAACTCCATGGTTACATTTCCACTGATTGGTCTCACATGTGGCTTCCCTATAAAGGGAAAGCAAATCAAATCAAAATAGATCGAGAAAAACACATGACCCATAAACTAACGGAGTTTGAACAAGAAAACCAACCTGTAGATTTCAATAATAACATTCTCAGAAATTACTCAGCTGAGTCATTCTTTGGAAATTTTAATGCTAAATAATTGCCTTTTCCTGTTAATAGTATCACATCACAAGTTGAGAATTTCTCTCATACTGATACCTCAAGATGTGTTAGTATTGCTGATGAACTTGTAAATAAATCTGTAGATAAGCCTTTATTTTGGTCTTTATATTTTGATGGATCAAAATCCAATGATGGTGCAGGAGTAGGGTGTATTTTAGTTAGTCCAGAAGGGGAAAAACTATGCTATCATGCAGACTAGAATTTGAGTGTACCAATAACACTGTAGAATACAAGGCATTGATCCAAGGGCTCTATAAAGCAATAGGCCTAAATATTCAATATCTGAAAGTATTTGGTGTTTCCGAAATTGTCATCAAACAAGTAAGGAACACTATACATTGTCTCTCAGGTCATCTCAAACATTATCAATCCCTTGTTCAAAATCTCATAACTCATTTTCTGGCATTTAACATTTCTCCTATTCCTAGATCTCAGAACGCAACAACTGATTTATTTGCTAATGTTGCTTCTAAGCTCCTTCCATCCAAGGATTATAGTCCAGATAGGTTTTCAATTGAATTAATTTTTCGGCCATCTTTCTCAGTCAATGTCACCAATTGGCGAGTATTTAATCATGATGAAGACATCTTAAATTTCTTGACTTCTGAAAAATCTTATGATGATCAAATTATTGATGAAAGCGATCATGATCTTTAACTAAAACAAAGAATAAATGAGAATTCTATTCCTAAATCTGTGGTCAAGCTAGAAGATCTCTATGATATCAAAGATATATTCAAAAAGGTCACTAATGCAAAACTTCAAAGTTCTACTTTGAGGTTTGAATTAGTAAACCTTGGCGCTGAGGCCAAACCACAAAATGTCAATCTAAGATTTGAACCTACATCAAAATAAATATTTGCTTTCATCGGATTATTAAACAAATACAAAAACGTTTTTGCTTAGAATTATGAAGATCTGAAAACTTATGATACTTCTATCATGCAACACACAATTCCAATGATTTCTGATGAGAAACCTGTACAACAAAAGTTAAGGAAAATTCAGCCAAATCTGGAAAGACAAATCAAAGTAGAATTGAATAAACTTCTGAAAGCTAAAATAATTTTCCCGGACCAACATTCTAAATGGATTTTAAACTTGGTACCTATAAGAAAGAAGAATGGTGATATTAGGATTTGCATAGATTTTAGAAATCTCAATAAGGCATATCAAAAATATAATTTCCCATTACCAACAATGCAACAGATACTCCCCGGATGCGGGTGTTTCAACCAAGCCCTAGGTGGATGGGACAGGGGTGGCGCTGCGTCAACCGACACCTGCCAGCCCCAAACCACATGGCCCACGGCATGAAGGGTTTAATTCAGTGGCAAGGGCCATCACACGGCCTCACGCGATGGGAAATAGGCTAGAACAGGTGAGCAGAGGACAGAACAATCACCTCCGCATGCTTATGGGATAGTCGGCCTCTGGCTGCATTGAATGCAGCAGTAATGGCGGAGGATAGCTGATGCGCGGTGAACTTTGATAAAATCCGAGACAACTATGGAATTTACAGAGGGCTCTATAAGCATTGTTGGTCGGGAGAAGATGGGTTGGTGGAGAGGGTTGAGCTCCGCCGTGTTGCTGAGACGCGTCCTCCGCGCGCTCTCGCTCTCTTTTGTTTGCTTCTGCGCGCTCGCTCTTTCATCCGCTCAGCCATGGTAAGGTAGAGGCTCATCAGCAAAAGGGGAGGCACGAGAGGGGGAATCGCTCGGCAGCAAGCCAGAAGGTGAAGCTCCTCGAGCTATCCCTCCTCCACAGGTGATAACCCCCACTATCCCAACACGAGGAGTGGGTGTGAGCGTCTTCGTTCGGCTCCCTTCCCCCTGCCAAGAAATCTATCCCCCCACACCACGCTCTTCCACTTCCGGAGCACGCTGAACTAACCTGTCATCACAGCTACCATATCCATCCTTTTTACAGAGGAAGAAGCTCAGAACAACCAGGGCCTCTGCTCTGGAAGTGCTACTTTCAGGGTGGAGCCTAGTCAGCCAGGAGGCCGTCAGAATCCGCGCTCAGCCATGAAAACTGGGCATGAAGGGAAGCAACGGAGGATGGGGAAGGAGGCAACGCAGAATAGGGGCAAGAATGCAAAGCCTCAACAGGCCTCGCTAGGTAAGGAGACGCAAACACAGGACGGGGAGGACACGCGGCGGGAGGAAGGAGTTGGTGAGCCAAATCCATTGGACAACTATGAGGATTGGGGCTGCCTGATAGAGGAAGAGCTAGACATGGAGCTCGTCATGCCCAATGCCAGGTGGCAGTTCTTTTAGGTTCTGGTTCTTTTTGTATTTTTGTCCATGTAGGCACATCCAGCTGGATGTTCTGACGGCTTTGTTGACATGCATGCTCTGTTTGGAAAACTATGGACTCTGTGTCTTCTGGTATTTTTGATCCCTTCAGACTGGTTTCCCCTCTGTTGGGGTAGTCTCAAAACCAATGTTTTGTAATGCTAAGCTTGTCTGTCCTCTCTTACAGCAAGCGCTCTCTTTGTTAATAGCTTTTTCCTTCTTAATAGATTAAACATACTTAGCAAACAAAAAAAACAATGGAACAGATACTTCAATCAGTAGTTGGTTCAAAGTTAATGTCCTTTCTTGATGGGTTTTTAGGATACAATCAGATACTGGTGCATCTAGATGATAGACTAAAAATTACATTCAGAACTGAATGGGGAACTTATGCTTATCATAAAATGCCTTTTGGTTTGATAAATGCCGGATCTACTCCAACGAGCCATGGATATAGCCTTCAAAGGTTTGATCAATAGGATAGTTGTTGTTTACTTAGATGACATAACTGTCTTCTCCAAGAAAAGGGTCAGTCATCTACATGATTTAAAACAGATCTTTGAGCGATGTAAAAGGTATGGGATTTCTCTAAATCCAAAGAAATCATTCTTTGCTCTAAATGAAGGCAAACTCTTAGGGTTTATTGTATCCAAAGATGGCATACATATTGATCCTGATAAGATAAAAGAGATTTCTGATATTCCTTTGCCACATAACAAGAAATCAATGAAATTATTCTTGGGATAGATAAATTTTGTAAAAATATTTGCTCTTGATTTTTCTCATATAGTATTACCTTTACAAACTATTATTAAGAAAAATTCAGTTTTCAAATGGAGACATAACGAAAAAGAAGCCTTTGCCTCAATCAAATAGGCAATTATTAATGCTCTTGCACTAAATACTCCCAAATTTTCTAATCATTTTATTTTCTATAGTTTGGCCACTGAAACATCTTATGCTATTGTTTTAACACAAACAAATGATTAGTAAGAAGAAGCACCTATATCTTTCTTTAGTTCCATTTTGCAAGGTGTTGAACTGAACTATTCTGAAGTAGAAAAACAAGATGTTGCTATGTTTAAATCCATCAAACACTTTAGACCATTTCTCCTAAAAACACACACAAAAGTAATAGTCCCATTCTCTGCAGTGAGGCAATTTCTAGTGCAAAGGGAAGTAGGAGAAAAGAGAGCTAATTGGGTAATAGCTTTATAGGAGTATGATATTGATATTAAACCAGCGAAAATTGTGAGAGGGAAAGGTTTTTGCAGGTTATTAGTAGGAGCTTCTAATATTCCAGAACATGAATATTCAGATAAGACTCTTCAAGTGAACGAGATAAGTATCATAAATTCTGAATCTCAGTATGCTGATCTGATCTTTTACTTAAAAAATGGATATTCTCCCTCTAATTTCAGTTAAAAAAACAAATGTGCCTTAAGATTAAAAACAAAACACTTCGAAATCATTGATGATGTGTTATTTAGAAGAAATTATGATTCAATTTTATTAAGATGCCTTGAAAAAACTGAAGCATAGAAGGTTTTGCAGGAATTACATGATGGTCCAGCAGGTGGACATTTTGGAGGAGATACTACAGCTCACAAGATAATACATGCATGATATTATTGGTCCACTTTGTTTAAAGATGCCCATGATTATGTCAGGAAATGCAAGATATGTCAAACTGCTAGTGGGAGACAAAGGAAACCATCCTTTCCTTTACAACCAGTAAACACTGAGCAACCATTTGAACAGTGGGGGCTTGATATCATAGGAGAGATTGTTCCACATTCTTCCAAGCAACACAGATACATCCTTACAGCCACGGATTAATTCACAAAGTGGGTAGAATCAATTCCATTAAAGGTAGAAACTCTGATGCAATCATTGAATTCATTGATCAATTCATAGTTACCAGGTTTGGTGTACCTAATGCCTTTATTTTTTATAACACATATTATTTTTCTGGGAGTAGTATAGTTGAATTTTCTCTTAAGAGAGGTTTTAAATTAAAATATTCTGCAAATTATTATCCTCAAGGTAATGGTTTGGCAGAGTCAACTAATAAGAATCTCATTAAGATTATTAAAATAATTGTTGATCAAAATCAAAATAATTGGCGTAAATCTTTAATATTTGCATTATGGGTAGATCACATAACTCAGAAGGCCTCAATAGGTACTTCTCCTTTTAACTTAGTGTATGGGAAAGAAGTTATAATACCTTCGAACTTAGCATTCCCATCTCTAGCCCTAGTACAATTTATTGAAGAATATCCTTCTTCTTCTATTCAATTAAGATTTGATCAGATCCTCAAATTGGAGGAAGAAAGGGAGAAAGCCAAAATCACTCATGCTAAACATCAACAAGTCATTAAATCTTCCTTTGATGCAAGTTCTACTGGCTCAAAAACATTACAAATTGGTGATCTTGTGTTTAAATGGGACAAAGCACATGAAGACAAAGGTAAACATACCACATTTCAAAAGATGTGGCTTGGACCATTTCAAATCATTAAAAAGATAGGCTCATCAACATTCATACTGCAAGATTTATCAAGAAAGAGAGATTCTCTTCCTGTGAATGGGCTTATCTTAAAGAAATTCTTTTCTTAAGAAGGTAACCCCTTGTTACATGTAAATATTCTTTATGCAAGTTTGTTTATTTTATAAAATAATGTTGTGAATAGTCTTCCATTAGCCTTTTACTATTAAAAAGCTCTTAGAGAGAATATTGTGAATACTTGCTTTCAATTGCCAGAAACTTTGAAGGAAATGATTACAGTTTTGGAAAGTTGAATAAAAGATCAAACTCTCAAGACCTCTTAAAAGTTTGTAAAATCTTCCAAAACCTTGAAAATACTATAAATCATTCTAAGTTTTATAAAGTTAAGAGAGGTTATTCATAAAAAGTAAAGACTTTTCCAAGCTTAGCATCCACAACTCTAAAATTGTCATCCATAAACTCTTAAGGAGAAAGTCATTCACCCCATCCACTAAGTTTATGATTTTTCAGAGTGTAATTCTAAAATATATCTGATATAAAAGATAAGAGGTCTCATCATGAGACAACTTGTTCAGTTCAATTACAGCCAGTGAATGGCATTGTTATAAGCTGGCTCCCAAACTAGGCAATGGATTTTTATCTTAAAAAATTAAAAGAATATATATATATATATATATATATATATAGATATATATATATATCTTTCATAAGTTATACTCTTAGATGGATGAGACAATGAATGACTGATGGTCAAAAGGTAACCCTGTCGAGACTATAGATGTTTGCTGGCAGCAGAGGCACTACCTGTGACAAAAGAGTAAATTTAAAAGCTAAGTTGATGGAGCCCCCTACTTTATCTTTATCAACCAATCAAAGCTTGAAGAAACAAAAATGTTTCTCTTTTTAAGGGATTGTAAAAGAAATTGCAAAAAAATTGTCATTTTATTCAGAGTTAATTTTTGTTTAGCTATTCTTAGATGGTTTTCTTTATCCCCAATTGTTTCCAAACTAAGAAAGTTTTATATATTGCATTATTTTTTAGAGATAATTGTTTCTCCCAGTGAATCGCTAATTGTTGTGCTATACAACAACTCTCCCCACTTCAAAATTTTTCATATAAAACTTTAATAACAAATGGTTCCCCTCTTAGAATATAAATAAAATCAATAAAATGTTTGAAAATAAAATTTTATAATAGGTCATATAAAATTTTCTTCTAGGATAGGTTAAAACGCAATAGCAATTTGCAAATCTATCAAACCCATTAAATTTCTCTTGATAAGGTTTGATCCGATTTGAATTATAATAAAACCTTATCATAAAGCTTTATCAAAGGAAAACAATAATAAAGGGATATGTCGCATTGCGCACATCCTTTATTTCAAATAGTGAACTTAAAGTGTTCCATTGAGATCCACCGATGCGATAACTCTATTAGAAATTGCATATCACTACTCATCAACAAATCGCTCCAAATGTTCCATAGAAAATCTCTGATGCAATAAGCCGGTCGCAATCGCACATCACTAAAATCATAAGATACATCCCAAAAAAGCTCCTTTGAAATCTTTTGATACGATTTCATTATCGTATAAGCGTGCGTTTGATAAAGGCAAAACATGAAATATCACAAACATGTGCGGTTTAAAGTTATAAGTCAATTATAAAGAAAATTTAAATGATTTATTAATTTTAAAGCATGCTGCTCCCCATGCCAGCTTACCACTGATCAAAATTGTAACCACGAAAAGGAACCTTTTAAGCATGGCACTTGTAACTCCCGATCTGCGATATGCGATTATTGTTAATTTCCGATCGGGAAGTCACAATACCCATTCTAAAAAGGACCGTTATAAATTTGAGATGCGGCGTAATGTCACGACATTAAATTTTCACGTTGGAAGTTACAGGGAAATCATTAAGAAGCAGTTATGGTTGAATCTTTCAAGGATTTCATCTGTGGTGGCTTAATATATCATAGATCTGTAGCATCTATTAAGCTTAATTGTTGTTATTCCTGTGCACTGCGTATTAGATTTGAACAAGTTTTTCCACTGTTACGTCCTTCTGTTTCATTTTGTAGAGCGAATCTAAAATCAACAATCCAACACAAATGACTAAGAAATATCAGAAAGTAAAAGCCCTCGTCATAGCGAAAGTTGAACCAGCAAAGTTGGTACTGATAGCTAATACTACCTGTGCAGGCCTCGGCAAGACTTCATGGGATGGCATATATATTCTACTCGAAGCTGAGGATCCAAGTGAAATTGAAGAAGAAGGAGCAACAACTAGTTCAATTGATAAATCAGAAAATACTCTTAATGATCTAGCTAGCTCCTTCCTCCATAGGATAGTAGCTAGTGTGAAAGTGTTACCATATAATGACCTGTTGAGTTGGGTTATAGAAAGTATCAACATAACCGATAGAGCATTCTATATAGCTGATGGAAGGATGTTCGGGACATTCGGGGTAGAAGATGTCAAGAAGATGTATCATTTGCCAGACCCCAGTAAACATTACAACAAAACATTTTTAGAAGCTTTCGCTAAGGATAACAATGTAGAGTCGGACCCTATCAGGAAATGGAGGCATTTCCCAAGCAACCATAAGTATGAATCCACTGGTATGTACTCCATATACTCCTTAGCATCTCCCTATTTCTTTGGAGTCTCTGATTCAGCTAGGTTTTCCATAGAAATGGTGCCTTTAATGGAAGCAACAATTAACTCTTATATCATGGATTGGGCAACCATTTTATTAGATAAAATGGCCAACCAAATCCTTGATTATAGAAGAAATAGGTTTGTAACTACCTGGACAATACCCCCATTCTATATGAGAGCCTACATCATGGATACCATCTGTTTCAATTTTGAATACCCCATTTTAAGGTGGAAATGGACTCGTCAAGACCCAACCCCTATTCACATTTATCATAAGTATTTGTGGAAGGCCCATTATAAAGATCATATATATAGAATTTTCCATGGTTTTGTTTTACTCGTCCATCAAGCCATATTCAACAAACTTATTCCTCGGTTATCTGATGAGGCTAGTATTGACCTAACATCAATTGGTAGTTGGTTCGAAGAAGAAAAGTTCACCTATGTTGGGCTTTTTGGCCACACTAGAGATCCACATGTTCTCCCTTTGTACATTCCTAATAAGCTATTGGCTAGAGAAATAGCTTACAAGATAACAGAAACAGGAATGTCCAGGAACCTCAAAGATTCCAAGAAACAAATGTGGCCTTCATTTCCCCTCTGCTGTGGTACTTATTCACTACATGATTTCAAACATGCAGAGAAAGAAGCAGAGAAGATAAAAATTCTGAAGTTAGCAGTCATTCCTAAGAGACAGTATGATCCAAGAGAAGTGGCTTACAACTTCACCACTCAGGTGAAACTTGCCAAATTTGAACATGAGATAGATGAATATGATGACTTGTTCACTTCGGTTGATTTATTTTCATGGGTAAAACATCTAGCAAAGATAAAATTAGGAGTAGGAGGGGTAGATAAGTTTATTCAGTTCAGGACACATAGGTTAGAAACGCTGCCTCTGTATTTATTGAAAACTACCCCTATGGTGCAACAAGAAGGCCACAATGAAGAAAAAACTATTGAGAAGAGTCCTGAAAAGGAGAAGAGTCCTGAAAAAGAGAAGAATCCTGAAAAGGAGGAAAGTCATGAAAAGGAGAAGAGTCCCGAAAAGGAGTAGACAAATGAAAAGACCAGCGAGCTCCTAGATCCGATGTGCATATTGGTTCCAGTTTAATCAAAGAATGGGAGCAGTTTAATCAAATGATCAAGAACCAAAATGACTCCCAAAACATTGTTATACCAGAATCTTCCGCAACACAGGAGCCTATTGTTACAAGTACTGCAATTGAAGGGGCAGTCAGCACAGTGAACATTCAACATGATATTGGAATAATTCCAGAGAATCCCTTCGAAGATATTGTATTGAAGGTTGAGGAAATACCACCCCTAGATGTATTTTAAAGTCCAAAGCATAGGGTTGTGGTCAAAAGGCAGAGGAAAAAGAGAAACATTGACCAGGGACCATTCTCAATTCCTCAATCTCAACTGATGAATTTGGTATGGAAAGACTTAGAAGTCAATCCTTCTGAGGATTTAACAAAGTTATCTCAATATGCAGGTGCCTATACAACCCCTACAATGGACAAGACTTCCAAAATTGGTCAATCGATCAAGGAAAATAATCTAAGGATCACCCAGCTTGAAGAGCGAACGGTAGTGGAACAATAGAAGACCAGTGAGCTTGAGCAACAGCTAGTAGATAAAAAACAAGAGCAACTAAAAGAACAACTATGTCTGGAGAAACAAAAGATAGATCAACAGGTTCTCCAGAAACAACAAAAGTTGTCTCAAGAACTCAACAAGATTCGAGTGGCAAATCAACAGGAAAAGAAGCCTAAAGAAGAACAAATTGCACAACTACAATTACAGGTAGAGAAATTCAGGGATTATCTGAAGGTTGGTGAATTCAAGAAAGAAGCCCTGGAAGTGACTAAAGCCTTATCTTGGAAACTAAATATCCTTTGCCATAATATATCATTGGTTGACCCATTGTGCACTATCACTGCATCAGTCATTGAACAGGCAGTTGACACCAGGCTAGAATTTGAAAACGCAGATGATATGGTAACAAGATTTCTCTCTTGGCAAAGTTCAGAAGAAGGCATGGCTACTAATCTACCAAAAATCCAAGAATCACACGAATAAATCTTGTTTTCGGAGTGGGAATCACAATTAATAAGTTCCGAAAGAGCTACTTCCAGAGCCAGGGCTACAAGGAACAGTGTGATCAAGTTATTAAATGACAACTTATATCTAGCTAACTTGATCTCTGATTACTCTCCAGGAAAGCTCCCAAAAGCAAAAGCGCTAGAAGATCAATGGAGACAGGATCTGGCAAACAGAGAAGAACAAATCCGTAGAGTGCAAAACTTGATTTGGGATGCATTTTGGTTTTTCCTAGTAAAGCCACACAGCTAGCAAATGGCCACCAAATGCCTTGCCGATGCTGTTAATCTCATGGTTCTAGAACTTTCAGATGCTACGTACATAGCTCAACTACATTCTAGGCTAAGTCACCCTCCGAAAATTCAGCAAATTCTCTCAATTTGTCAGCTACAAGCACAAGAAAGGCTATCACATTGTTATTTTCATAAATCAAATCCTAGATTTTCATATTTACAGTTTCAATAACTCAAAGCGATTTTCATTGATAGTTAGTTTTTATTTTATTATTTAAACCCTTTCATGTATTTTAAGAAAAGGTCCTCAATTTGTATAAGATTTGACTTGAAAGTTACACTTTTGTACTTCTGAATAGATTTTTATCAGTAGTGGATCAAAGTTCTACATTTTTGTGAAGAAAATTTTTGAAGACCTGCACTTTCGTATCCCCTGGAAGGTTTTCTCAAAGTAAGAAAGTGGAATCGAAGTGTTATTTATATCAGAAAGACTCAAATGCATGCGGTATTTTTATCACTGTTCTTTTGTCTTGTTTCCTTATGTGATGAAGCATTCCTTTTAAAAGTTGCTAGTGTTGATGTATATATGCTCTTCAAATAATTCTTTATCATCATTTTTGAAGATTTAGAATTGCTATACTTTAAAGATATATGTCAACAATATACATTGTTATGAATGCGATATGTTTTATTAATAATTACTTTGTTTAATTTCTTTAACAGAGTAATCATTATCTATGAATGCATCTTTCTATTGATGATTAATTCATCTATATGATTATTTGTCTATTAGAAATAATCATAAATCTCATTCTTAATACATTACCTGGGTTAGCTAAGTATATTTGTATATTTTTGAGTTATAGGTTAAAGCACTTATCATCCTTATTATACATTATAAAACAATCATCCATCAAACCATTCATTATATGGGAAAATGGTCCCATAATATCCAGTCAGAGCCACCACACCAAACAAAAAAGGAGTTGTACTAAGGTTTGGACTAGATGGTTATCCCCAATGTTGGTGCTAGGATTTTAGAGGCATCAACACCTTCATGCACTCATTGTAAGAAGGAAGGACATGATGAGGCACACTGTTGGTCATTTCATCTATAATTGAAGCCTAAGAAGTTCGGGAGTAAAGAGCGAAATAATGTTGTTGTTATTCAAATGGACTTGGGCTCAGACTCAGGTGACAAAACAACAATTACAACTATAGGTATAAAAGGTAAAGATTCCGAAGCATCTACAAGTAATTATTCGCATTTTGTTAATAATGAAAGTTATGAGAGGAAAAGAAATGAGATATTTCATATTAGAGTAATTTCCAAGCACACGAAAATTGATATTTTATTTGATAGTGGGTCACAAGTTAATTTGATTTCTGAAACAATTGTGAAGAAGTTGGGTCTAGAAACAAAACCTCATAAAAAGCCATATCCATTAGTTTGGGTGTCTGATAAAACAAAGCTACAAGTCATGAAACAATGTAAACTTCGTTTTGCTATTGGGTCAACATTTGTAGATGATGTTGAGTTAGACATAGTCCCATTAGACATTTGTGGGATTGTATTAGGAAGTCCATACTTGTACGATAGAAAAGACATCTTCTATCAAGCTGAAAATAAGTATCAACTCACTAAGGATGGAATTGAATATATTGTAAGGGATCATAAACTCAAGGATAACTTCGCTCTCATAAATTCAGGATAGATGAAAAGAATTGTAAATTCAAGTAAGCAATTTTTATTAATGATTGTAAAAGCAAAGGATCTTGATAAATCTGATGTATTCTAAGGCTGTAATCCTAAATAGAAAGTAGATCTAGTTAAACTTGTTTCCAATTATGATATTTTGTTTCAAGAGCCTAAAGGGCTTCCACCCAAGCGAGAGATAGCACATGAAATTTATTTGCAGCAAGATGCTCCACTACCTAACATTGGAATGTATAGGTTATCAGCTCTAGAGAATGTAAAGATAAAGAAGCAGGTACAAGAGTTGCTCGATAAAGGGTTTATTTGACCGAGCACATCACTGTGCAGATCACCTATTGTGTTGGTGCAAAAGAAAGACGGTTCGTGGAGAATGTGCATTGATTTTAGAGCACTAAATAAAATCATAATAACGAATCATTATCCACTTCCTCGTATTGATGATTTATTAGATTAGATAAAAGATGCAGTTTACTTCTCTAAATTAGACTTGCAAAGTGATTACCATCAGATCATAGTTGCAGAACAGGATGTATGGAAAAGTGCTTTCAAGATGAAGCAAGGACTCTATGAATGGTTGGTTATGCCTTTTGGCTTAACTAACGCTCCTGCTACGTTTATGCGAGTCATGAATGATGTATTTAGATCATTTATTGATGATTTTGTAATAGTCTATTTAGATGATATTCTTGTTTTTAGTAGGACATGGGATGAACATGTAAAGCATGTAAAGCATATTTATGTTTTAAAAAGAGAAAATATCTATGTAAAATTGTCAAAATCCGAATTTGGCAGAACATCTTTGAATTATTTGGGTTATATTGTAGGGGATGGTGAATTGAATATAGATCCCTCTAAGGTCGAAGTCATTGTAAACTGGCCTAAACCCAATACTGCTACAGACGTTAGAAGTTTCTTAGGGGCAACAAAATATTGGAGGAAGTTTATTGCTAACTTTTCGTTGATTGCAGCTCCTTTACATGCTTTGACAAGTGTGAAACAGGTGTTTCAGTGGGGAGGCAAATAGCAGAAAGCCTTCGACACATTGAAAGAAAGGATCAGTACAACGCCAGTACTAGCACTACTAGATCTTCAACATCCATTTGAGATCAAGACAGATGCAAGCGAATATGCCATGGGGGCAATGTTGATGCAGCACATAAAGCCTATATGCTTTCATTCTGAGACATTTACATCAACAGTAGTTAACTATCCTACATATGATAAAGAATTGTATGCATTAGTTTAAAGTGTTAAAAAGTGGAAACATTAGAGAATGGGTAAAGAAACAATCATACACACAGATCATCAACCACTTCAATATTTACACTCACAAACTAAATTGCAACAATCAAGACATTACAGGTGGTTGGGTTTTCTACAACAATTTCATCTTGTTATCAGATATAAGAAGGGCATGCATAATAAGATTGCAGACATGTTATCAAGACCAATTATAAATGCATCCACAATACTTAAACATAATTTAGTAATTCATGAAAGTTACATTGAACAATATGCTCAAGATACAAATTTTAAGGATGTATATGCAACTTTAAGTCATGGCAAGTAGGTAGAAGAATTGGATTATTATATAAATGACAAACTCTTATATCATTTGGGAAAGTTATGCATTCCAAAAATTGAAAGAGTTAACATAATTCGAGAAGCACATACTTCTCTTATATCAGGTCATTTTGGTGTAAGTAAAACAATTGCACAATTATAAAGGTTCTGTTATTGGCCACAAATGAATGAGACAATTTCTAGATATGTCAAAGGATGTACTTGTGTGCTACAAACAAGCCAAGTAATAGAAAATTGGGCTTGTATACTCCATTTCCAATTCCTTCTTGTCCTTGGGAAAGTGTTTCCATGGATTTTGTTGGGGGATTGCCAAAGTCTAGAAAAGGTCATGATTATTTGTATGTAGTTGTGGATAGGTTCAATAAGATGTGTATTTTTATACCATGTAATAAATAGGTCACAGCTAAACAAACTGCAAAGTTGTTCTTTCAAAATGTATGGGTTCATTTTGGGTTACCCACTTCTATTGTATCTGATCAAGATTCTCGATTTGTTGGGAAATTTTGGTCAAGTCTATGGGAGTTAATGGACACAAGGTTAAAGAAGAGCACGCCATTCCATCTGCAAATAGATGGTCAGATAGAAGTGGTCAACATGATAGTATAATATAGTTTCTTCGAGGATATTGCAGCAAGCATCCCAAACTTTGGGATGAGCATTTTTGTTATGTGCAACATGCTTACAACCATGCAAAACATTCTACTACTCATAGATCTCCCTTTCAGACTTGTTTTGGTTCTATACTAAAGTCTCCCTTGGATTTTGTATTTGGTAAAGACATAGTTGTTGATGGACACAGTGATGTGGACAAAGCAACCAAGTTCATTTAACAAATCCAGGAAATTCACCAGGTAGTATAGGAACAACTGGAAAGAAGCCAAGCAGAGTATAAGGTGCGACATGACACGCATCAAGTTGAGTATAGTTTTCAAGTTGGTGATCAAGTCTGGTTGTACATCAGCAAAGAAAGACTACAAGGGGAAGGTAAAAAGTTGAAACCAATTAGATATGGTCCTTTCAAATACTTGATAAAATTGGTGAAAATGCTTTCCACCTAGATTTACTAGCTTATATGCAAATCTATTCAGTCGTTAATGTTGAAAACTTGAGGTCGTATGAACCTTCATTGATTGAAGATCTCGAAGAGAAAGGTCAGCAACCTTCCATCAAGGATCTATTGCCCAAGTATCTCAATGAGTTATAGGAGGACACAGTTCTTGACAGGAGGATAAGAACTTTGTGACGAGGGAATGTTGAGTATCTTCGAGTTGGACTCGAAGGCACAAATCCAAGTAAAGCATGATGGATAGAGATTGGAAAAGTGAAGGAACTTTATCCTCACTTACTTGATAGCTAAAACCAACTTTTGGTGGACCAAAAACTTCCAGTCGGGAGGAGTGATCCAAAATGGATTCAGCATAGCCTCTTGATCAAAATTATTCAAATACAGGTGAAAATCGAATAATGTTGAAGTGCTCATGAATATGAAGCCATGGTGCAAACAACATGCAAATCTGAGTTCGGATAAGGAAAATAGAGCCAATTAAAGATTTAGGCCAAAAAGTCAATGCCTACATTAGCAGAATAGGTGGAAACCTGGGAAAGAGTCACAGGTTCTTGATGATGTCAACGTAGAAGGTGATGTGGCAGTCTGTGATTGGTTCATACCACAGGCGATGGGGATCAACGATCAAGAGTGGAGATCCTCCGATCAAAGGAGATCGACGCATACCGCATCAAAACATGCAGGCATATTATCCTAAAAAATAGACGCGATAAAGCTATGAAAAAGAAGCTAAACTCTTTAAGTTCCGACAGGAGAGCGGTAAATGGTTTATTGCGTGCCTTCAAGGCAGGAGGTGGTTTTCGCCCAAGAGCACATGATTCCACTCAGCGCTTGACACGTAGCCTCCCAAAAACCACTTTCTCACGTGCCTTTGAAGAATTAGTAAACTAGCTAGTTGGAGCACGAGACCGTGCAATAGTCGTCGGATCCCACATGATAGATCAACGATGTGGAATGTCCAGATCAGTTGATGAGTGGGACACAATAGCCATCAGATGTTCTATACTCGAAATCAGCGCCGGGGAAAGGCCCAATGGTCAGGGTCCACCCTGCACCTGCCGGTCCTTTTGTTTATAGTCTGTTTCTATTATAAACGTATTATTCCACGTTTATTGCAATTTGTAACTGTACGTGTTATATAAACACCATAACATAGAAAAGTTGACAAGAGAGTGTTTTGTGACCCGTTCCAGGGGGTTTGGAGGTCAAGCGACCAAGTATGGTCGAGTGTATACTCATTTCAACTTGAGGATTCAAGATGAACATAGCGGTGAGATCCATTTTCATGTTTAAGACTTTGTTTTTGAGCTCACATGTGTAACAATTATTTGAAGACATAATAAAGAGGTCATCACTGGAAGCTAAAGGATCGGGAGATGTAGCTAGGAAGTCTGGTGAACTCCTTTATCAATTTTGGTTGTGTTGATGTGTTTGATTGTGTTTTATAATTGTTTAAGTGTTTATGTTATTTGCAATCTTATCGATCCATTGCACTAAGTAACATAGGCAACTTCACACATAGTCTATTCACACCTAGTCTATAATACCTTTTTAAATATCGGATCATGTCTAGAACATATCGTGACCGTCAGATTGTAAGTTACAAAATTACATAGTAAAGAAACACACTTTACCTAACTCTACACTAGACCAAGTTATACTTAACTATTTCCTATGTGTCAGAATATCCTAACAACCCCCCTTAAGAACAACTTGGGATAGGATTGAAGGATGTACAAATATGACACAATAGGAGAAGGAAGGAGGCATTAGAGGCTATCCACCCTTAGTGACAACTTCTTGAACTCCAACCATAAATCGAAGTTTAGTAAACTTCGCCTCTCTGAGAGCCTTTGTAAATATGTCTACAACTTGATCATCTGTCGAACAATATTTCACTTCAAGAACATGGTCATGAATGAGATTTCTCATGAAGTGCATGTGTAGTTCAATGTGTTTTCTGCTTTGATGTTGGACTGGATCTTTGCATAGTTGAATGGCACTTTGATTATCACACCAAAGTGTAGTCGGATGCTACTGCTGAAAGCCAAACTCTGACAGGATCTGACGAAGCCACATGGCTTCCTTACTAGCTTCTACAGTGCCATGATACTTTACTCCTGTTGAAGAAAAAGAAATGGCACTTTGTTTCTTGCAAGCCCATGTAATAGGTCCAGAACCAAGAGTGAAGACATAACTTGCGGTAGAATTCCAATCATCAGGGTCACCAACCCAATCAGAATCAGTGAAACCAACCAATAGAGGAGATGCTTCTGCACTGTAATGAATCCCAAACTGAGCTATACCTTGAACATAATGAAGTATTCTTTTAGCTGATTTCCAATGAATTTCATGTGGGTTTTGCATAAACCGAGCAATAAGGCTGACAACAAAGGAAAGGTCAAGATGAGTATGGGTCAGATACAAAAGTTTTGCTACAAGATGACAGTATAAGGTAGCATCAACTTCAAGGGAAGCATAAGTGACTAAAAGTTTGGCTCCAAATTGAAAGGGAGAAGGGGTTGGCTTACAGTCTTCCATGTGAAAGTGGTGTAGAAGATCACATGCATACTTGGACTGGGAAAGGGAAATACCTTCCTTGGATTGCAAGGCTTGAAGACCAAGAAAATAATGCAAGTGTTCTAAGTCTGTCATTTCAAACTTCTTTTAAGTCTAGACTTCACATGTTTTATAAGGTTGGGATCACTATCAGTAAGGATAAGATCATCAACATAAAGAACAAGAATGGTAAGAGACTTACCCACTTTCTTGGTGTAGATAGTATTATCAGAATGACACCTAGAAAAGCTAGTATCTAAAAGAAAGCTATCCATTTTGGCATACCAATCCTGAGTGGCTTGCTTGAGACCATAAAGGGATTTCTTAAGCTAACATACAAGGATGGAGTCTGTTTGTATAAATCCAGGAGGTTGTTCCATATAGATTTCTTCATGCAAGTCCCCATGAAAGAAGGCAGATTTAACATCCATTTGATGGACTTCCCATTTGAAAGAGGCGACAAGGGAAAGAACAAGGCGGATAGAGTTCATTTTGGCAACATGGGATAAGGTTTCAGTATAGTCAACACCTTCAACTTGTGAAAAGCCCTTAGCAACAAGATGGGATTTATATTTATCAACTTTTCCATCTGGTACAAACTTGGTTTTTGTAAATCCATTTACATCTAACAAGTTTTCTTCCCTTTGGAAGAGGAATAAGATCCCATGTATCATTTTCCAATAATGAACGATATTCTTCATTCATAGCTACGTCTGTAATATTCCTAATTAGCTATGGCTAATTGGAATATTCGATTTTGTTCGATTTTTGCCTTCTATAGTTATTTGTAAATAAAAAGTGAGGAAGGGGGAACATAACTCACTTTAGAATAAAACATCACTTCCTAGGTAGCACAACATTGTGACTTAAGGGAGAACCATGGGGGCCAAAGGGGGACAAAGAAATGGAGCCCACACAGACACATGGAGGGACTGCGTAGGAGGGAAGGAACACAAGGCAAGAAGGGGATCACGCAGGAGAAAGTGAGCCTAGGGATTGTGAGAGGCAGAGGCTATAAAATAGAGATGAACCCCCTCATTTGGGATCATTCTAGTTATGAGCATTTGTGATAGTCATTTCGACTTAGAGCACGCTAGCTATTTAGATAGTCAGCAACACTGTTTAGTGCATTGAGTGCCTCCGTTCGGAGATCTCACCCTTAGCCCCGAGGGACTTCGAGTGCCTACTTGGGCAAGGTATTTCCATTGGCATTCTAGTAATAGATTCATCAACATTTCAGTAGCAGTTTCATCAGCATTTCAGCCGCTGTTTCATCGATGTCTTTGAGGAATTGCGCAGAAGAACCCCAAGGGGGTGATTTTCAGGGGTTGGCCATTTCAGAAAAGATTTTTGGGTTTTTCTGGGTTTTTTGAGTAGATTCTGATTCCAGAGTTTTAGACTTTTATGAGGAGGGGAGCAGCCCCAAATCCTCATTTGATTTATAGTAGTAGTAGTAGCACGACAGTTTCCTAGCAGTTGGGATGCAGATCAATGTGAGGCCATTCCAGGAAAGCTTTCTGGGTTTTTCTGGGTTTCTTGAGTAGAGCCCGAATCCAGAGTTTTAGCTTTTTTTGAGGAGGGGAGTAGCCCCAAATCATCATTTGTTTTCTAGCAGCAACAGTAGCACAACAACAACATCCACGCAGAGAGGCCATTCTTGTCATTCTGAGAGTATTTCTTCACTTGCCTTGTGCAAGTCGAGGTGCCATCTGTCTAATAACCTCTTATACTCATTTATTGCTCAATATAATAAAATGGCTTAGCATTTCTCGCTGCATTTCTTGTGTATCTGCTTATATTTCCAGTTTACATTATTATATGTTGTTCCACTATTATTTTATCACTTATGGGTTATTATATCATTTGCACATATTTGGTTGGATTTTTTGCTGGGGTTTGAGGAATATTCTGAGTGAGGAATATTATAGTGGTATCAGAGCATAGATCTGGCTCAACCTGTGGAGCTAGCAATCTATGGCACCGGGGGAAAAACCCTATATCTGTTACAGAGGTCAGAGATACAGAGACATTGGGCATAGGTTGGAGAATACCTACGGAGAGGGAGATTGTGTTCCTGTGGAAGATGCAGAACAAGAGGAACCTGTGGTAGACGCAGAATAGAGAGAGCCAGTAGTGGACGCAGAGCAGATGGCAGATGAGGACGGGAAGAGATTTGCGGATATGCTCCTCAAATCTGTGCAGGATCTGTTGAGGCAGATTGAGGTGATGGGGCAAAGATTCACGGCAGTAGAGGCTAGACAGCGTGAGAGCCCACAAGTTTTTCAGGTTGATGAGGGATTGGGCGCATCCCACTATTTGCCAGAGCAGCATGATACTGCGCAGCAAGTGGCCTCACATGCCCCTACACGCTCTACCATGCCCACTTTCTTAGGAGCCGACACGGGGGTCGTAACCCAGCATGAGGCAGAGCTCGAACATATGGGCGATTATTTTGCAGAGTACCAAGCCTATGGGCAGGAGTTCAGGGAAGCCCTCTCATTCAGAGATTTTTTTTCAGCTCTAGCAGGATAGTAGACCCCATGACCATCACAGAGGGTACCGACATTACCATGATGATGACGCCCACCGTGCAGCGAGTAGATTCAACTTGCCTATGTTTGATGGTTCTTCAAACATTTCGGCAAAGTCTTGGGTGGAGAAGCTGGACATTTATTTCCAGCTTAACTAGATGTTGGAGACAGAGGCCATTAAGGTGGCAACATTGCATTTAGATGGTGAGGCCCAGGATTGGTGGTTTCATGGGATGGTTACACTAGGGCACTCCACAGTGATGACATATCTCAAGTTTACCGGGAGACTGATGGAGTGATTTGATTGGAGGGATCTAGAGAAGCATTTTGTTGAGCTGACAAGGCTCAAAAAAATAGGGAGCCCAAAGACCTACATTGCAGATTTATTAAGGGTCTTTGTGATGGTGCCAGACCTATCCAGAGCACGGAGGGTCTATATGTATGTTGAGGGGTTCGCCGAGCCACTTCGGGGTTTAGTCTGATCCACTAGACCAGCCACACTCCAGGATGCTATCAACAGGACCCGAGACTTACAAGATGTCTTACCTAGGACTCGAACACCTTACCCCCAGAGACAAACTTTCTAGTCTAAGGGGAAGGATGTGAGAATTCCACCTCCAAAGGGGAATCCAGGACGAGTACAGCTTGATGATGATGCCAGGAGGGAATTGAAGAAGAAGCGATTGTGCTTCACTTGTCAGGAGCCATGGGCACTATGACATAGATGTGCTGCTGGTAAAGCACATTTTATTGAGGTCTTATCTGAGAGCAGTGGAGAGGAGGATGACGAGGATGATGTGGAGGCAGGAGATAGCCATGTCGTACAGGGTCCTTTGCCACCACCACCGCTAGCAGCAGGTGGTGCATATTTTTCACCCACCGGAGGGGCCCTTGTAGCATTGCGAGGAGTTCCCATGTATCTGATGCGCATGCGAGGGACAGTACGTGGCCATAGAGTATCAATTTTGGTTGACAGTGGGGCAACCCACAACTTCATCGATGCCCAGATGGTTGAATGGAGAAGTATACAGACAGAGAGCTTCGATGGGTTTTCAGTTTTGGTCCTAGGAGATCAGACTATGATGTGTGCTTGTTATGTTCCAGAGCTTTCAGTGATGATGGGCACCTACACATTGAATGACCACTTTTTTGTGGTCGATATTCTGGACACCAACAAGATATTGGGTGTTCAGTGGCTTATCACTCTAGGGAAGGCCACGACAGATTGGAAGACCTTGGAGATGGAGTGGGATGATGAGAAGACAGGGAGGCATGAGAAGATACGTGGATAGCACACATATTTTCCTCAGACTGTCTCAGCTCATCAGATGGAGGCAGTCTTCCAAAAGGGAGACATGTGGGCAGTGAAGCTACTTGCATTAGAGGCAGGAACTACAGGGCAGACAGTACACCCAAAGATACAGTCTATCGTTGATCGGTATGCTATAGTGTTTGGGGAGATTCTACCAGGACAACCACCAGATTAGGGGTTTGAGCACACTATCAAGCTTGAGTAGGGCATACAGGCCGTGATTACCACCCCCTATAAACACCCCAAGGCCTATGAAGATGAGATTGAGCGGCCTATCCAGGAGTTGCTTGCGTTGTTAGATTTCACACAGCCATTTGTTTTGGAGTGTGATGCGTCGGGAGAGGGGATCGACGCAGTATTGATGTAGGGAGGTCACCCTATAGAATTTGAGAATTGGAAGCTCCTTCCGCACGAGAAGTTGTATTCCATATACGACAAGGAGATGCTAGCCATCATGCATGCATTGGCTAAGTACCGGAAGTATTTGGTAGGCAACAGGTTTAGGGTGAGGACTGATCACAACAGCCTCAAGTTCTTTTTGGAGCAGAAGCAGCTATAGGAGAGGCAACAGATGTGGATCAGTAAGATCCAAGCATATGACTTTGACATTGAGTATGTCAAATGTAAGAACAATGTGGTAGCAGATGCCCTTTCACGTAGACCAGCCACGTTGTCTCTTATGAGCTTGGATACAAATTTGAGGGCTCGACTCTTAGTAGAGTACTCCAAGAACAGATTTTCATGTGAGGTTCTGGATGGGCAGGTGGCAGATGATAGGTACAGGGTGGTCGATGAAATCATCTACTACATGGATCAGATCTTCTTGACTGAGGAGTCTCAGCTCAAGAAGAAGATACTCCAGGCATCACATGATTTCCCATTGGCAGGACATCAGGGTTTTACCAAAACCTACAGGGCCATTAGGGAGAGGTTCTCATGGAAGGGCCTCAAGGAGGGCGTACTCCAACACATTCGGGAGTGTGATGTTTGCCAGATGAACAAGGGAGAGATGAGCCATCCTGCAGGATTATTGCAGCCTCTTCCCATTCTAGAGCGGAAATGGGAGAGTATTTCGATGGACTTAATCATAAGGTTGCCCATGGTACAGGGAAATGATTGTATCTTTGTCGTCGTTGATCGATTGACGAAGTACACACATTTCTTTTCCATATCCGCACACTATACAGCAGCACAGGTGGCCGAGCTGTTCTTCAGGGAGATCTTCAGGCTACATGGTCTTCCTAAGACCATCGTCAGTGACAGGGACAGCCATTTCATGGGCGGGTTTTGGCAGGATCTTTTCTGATTGGTGGGGATGGAGTTGACACCGAGTACCAGCTATCACCCACAGACGGACGGATAGACGAAGACAGTTAACAAGTGGCTGGAGGGTTACTTGTGTAACTATGTAAGTGGGCAACAGTGAGCATGGTTGAAGTGTTTGCATTTGGGGAAGTACTGCTAGAATAGTTCGCATCACATGTCCATTGGTATGTCACCATTCTATGCCTTATATGGGTATCATCCTTTATCTTTTGTCGACGTGATGTTTGGTGATAGCAGGGCTCCTAGAGCCAAGATTTGGATCCAAGAGAGTTAGGATGTCCTCCGAGCTCTCAACGATAACATGGCTACAACGTAGAACTAACAGAAGTTGTATGCCGACGGGGGTCAGGCGGAGAGGCAGTTCGAGGTAGGGGACATGGTCTACCTATGGTTACAGCCATATCGACAGTCATCACTAAAGCAGAAGGGGGCTGAGAAGCTCAAGCTCCACTTTTATGGGCCATACAGGGTGATACGCAGGATTGGACAAGTTGCATATGAGTTGGAGTTGCCCCAAGACAACAAGAGTCATAAAATTTTTCATGTATCATGCCTGAAGAAGGCATTGGGGCGGCAGGTGACCATGACAGATGAGCTACCACCCATGGATGATGAGGGGCATTTGGTATTACAGCCGGAGGCTATCATTGACTCTAGGGAGAGACGGTTGCGGAGCAGGACAGTCCGGGAATTCTTGGTGAGGTGGAAGAATTTGCGGGATGAGGATGCCACTTGGGAGAGTGAGGAGATTTTACAGCATCCATCACTTCAGTTGCTTGAGGACAAGCAACATTTTGTGGGGAGAGACTGTAATATTCCTAATTAGCTATGGCTAATTGGAATATTCGATTTTGTTCGATTTTTGCCTTCTATAGTTATTTGTAAATAAAAAGTGAGGAAGGGGAAACATAACTCACTTTAGAATAAAAATTCACTTCCTAGGTAGCACAACGTTGTGACTTAAGGGAGAACCAAGGGGGCCAAATGGGGACGCAGAAATGGGGCCCACGCAAACACATGGAGGGACTGCGCAGGAGGGAAGGAACACATGGCAAGAAGGGGATCACGCAGGATAAAGTGAGCCTAGGGATTGTGAGAGGCAGAGGCCATAAAATAGAGATGAACCCCTTCATTTGGGATCATTCTAGTTATGAGCATTTGTGATAGTCATTTCGACTTAGAGCACGCTACTTGTTTAGCTAGTCTGCAACACTGTTTAGTGCATTGAGTGTCTCCATTCAGAGATCTCACCCTTAGCCCCGGGGGACTTCGAGTGCCTGCTCGGGCAAGGTATTTCCATTTTTATTCCAGCAATAGATTCATCAGCATTTTAGCAGCAGTTTCATCAGCATTTCAGCAGCTGTTTCATCAGCGTCTTTGAGGAACTGTGCAGAACCCCAAGGGGGTGATTTTAAGGGGTTGGCCATTTTAGAAAACCTTTATGGGTTTTTCTGGGTTTTTTGAGTAGAGTCTGATTCCAAAGTTTCATCATTTTCTGAGGAGGGGAGCAGCTACAAATCCTTAATTGATTTCTAGTAGCAATAGTAGCACGACAGTTTCCCAGTAGCTGGGACGCAGATCAGTGTGAGGCCATTCGAGGAAAACTTTTTGGGGTTTTCTGGGTTTCTTGAGTAGAGCCCAAATCCAAAGTTTTATCTTTTTCCGAGGAGGGGAGCAACCCCAAATCATCATTTGTTTTCTAGCAGCAACAGTAGCAACATCCACGCAGAGAGGCCAGTCTTGTCATTTTGAGAGTATTTCTTCACTTGACTTGTGCAAGTCAAGGTGCCATCTATCTAATCACCTCTTGCACTCATTTATTTCTTAGTATAATAAAATAGCTTAGCATTTCTCACTGCATTTCTTGTGTATCTATTTATATTTCCGGTTTACATTATTATATGTTGTTCCATTGTTATTTTATCACTTCTGGGTTATTATATCATTTGCACATATTTGGTTGGAGTTGTTGCTGGGGTTTGAGGAATATTCTGGGTAAGGAATATTACAACGTCCCAATCTGGATGGCCTGAAGCTTCTACAAAGGTGTCAATATCATAGTTCGTTGAAGCTTGAGCCAGTAAAGAAGAGGCTCTATCGAATTGAGAACGTGTACGCCTTTGATTTGTAGGATCACCTGCAAGAGAAATTGTTGCATCCCAAGTAACAAAAAACCATTTTGGAAGCTGAGGAGCTGAAGGAGGATCCTTAGAAGGTGGGGAAAGATTGTCATCCTCGTTGTCATCATCTGAAGAATAAATATTTTTAGAAGTAGAATGGATAGAGAGAGGTGACACATCCGCCGAACTAGGGGCGTAGGCCAATGTATTTTCAAAAAAACTTTACATATATCCAACAAAAATACATTTTTCACTCTTAGGTTTTAAGTCTTTATGTTTCTCATCGGGAATATGGGCCCATGATTCACTTCCAAAAACAAAAAACTGACTTACATCTGGTTTAATCGAGCTCCATGCTTCTTCTGGAGTGATATTCTTTAAAACCTTAGTAGGAGTGTGATTTACTATGTAATTTGCATAGTTAATTGCTTCTGCCCAAAAATTAAGACTAAGTCCTTTAGATTGAAGCATATAATTAGCCATTTCCTTTAAAGTGCGATTGTTCCTTTCAGCTACACCATTTTGTTGTGGAGTATATGGAACAATATGTTGCATTTGAATTCCATGCTCAGTGCAAAAGTTGATGAATTTGTTGTTAACATATTCTCCACCATTATCAGATCTTAGCTTAAGGATTTGATGTCCAGATTGTTTCTCAACAAAGGCCTTAAAGGCCAAGAACGTGTTAAATACTTCACTTTTGAGTTTTAAGAAGTATACCCAAGTGCCTCTGGAGAAATCATCAATGAAAGTTAAGAAATACTTATAGCCAGAGAATGAAACAACTAGAAGTGGACCACATAAATCATTATGAAAAAGTTGTAAATGAGTCGAGGCATGCCAAGAGGCACATTTTTCGAAACTATCCCGATGATGTTTTCCAGGTACACATCCGGAACAAACACCATCTCTGCAAGATACCACAGGAAGAACAATCACCATATTTTCTTTACATAGATTTTGAAGGGAGTGATAGTTTAAGTGACCAAATCACTCATGCCAAAGTTTGCTCACTTCATCATTATGAGAAAAAAATACTAAGGGAAGAGTTGATGACCCAAAGTTGTTAAACTTATACAACCTTGTATAATCATAAAAAATTCCAGTACCTAAAATCTGTCTAGGATCTATGAGGTCCTTAATTACAGCATCACCAAGTGAAAATTCAACGGTTTTACCTTCACCTAAATGAGTTATCTGATATATAGATAGAAGGTTGCAGGATAAGGTAGGAGCACATAATACATCATTAAATTGACCATTGTCTAGATGAATAGTTCCAATCCCTACAACATTAAGAGATATATCATCACCAACATATATATTTTTGGTGTTACAATCATTTAAAGAAGAAAACATGGCTTTGTTTTTGGCCATGTGATAAGAAGCTCTACATTCAATGAGCCACTCATGAGAATGAGAAGAAGAAGATACACTTAGTGCATAACTAGACCGAGATGCTTAACAACCACATGTAGAAAGTACTATTCCCGAAGATGAAGTTGAAGTTGAAGAGTGCTCCAAATGGATGCTATTCTTCTTCATTGTTGCTTCCAAGGCATCCATCTTCTTAAAGCATTTGGATTTGAAGTGGCCATCTCGATTACAAAAGTTGCAATGTCTATTAGTTTTCTTCCCTTTGTTTTTATTTGCCTTATCCTTTTGTTGAATTAATTTTTCATTTTGAGACTCAAAGTACTTAGGACCCTTGGTTGGTTTAGGACCATTATTTTTATGATACTGCTTCTTAGGATTCTTTGAACTTGGTTGTTGTTGGGTGGCTAAGGCTTTCTTAGAAGAGTTTCCAAGATTAAGAAGACCAATATGTAAGAGTTTTTCTTTTTCTTTTATTAAAGAATCACAAAAGGCATAACAAGAGGGGGACTTGTAAGCTTGTCCTTGAGAAATGAAGGCTTCTCTAATAGAATGGAAGGTGGAAACAAACACAGAGTAGGCTGGTCCTAAATTTGTAAGAATAGAATAGATAAGGCTACCATCTTCTTTCTTAACCTTAACACCTTCCAAGAGAAGTCTAAGGGTCTTGAACTTGGACAACAAATATTCAATGGAAGAAACATTATTGGGGTCCAACGTAAGAAACTCATTTTTGAGTTGATGGACTCTAATTTCGTTTTTAATTTCAAAAAATTTATTGAGTTGTTTCATTGCTTCATCAAGGGTATCAAGTTCTGCGATATGGAATCTAAGGTCTGGAGAGATAGACATCTCTATCAACCCATGGGCTTGATCTTTCCTATTTTCCAATTTGGTTGCCTTATCTTCATCTTTAGGTTTAGATTCTTGGCCTGAGGCTATTCTATAAAGACCTTTACTTCTAAGTAAATCCACAATGTAAGATAACCATTGGAAGTAGTTGGTGCTGTCAAGAATAACTTGGCTTGGACTTTCCTTTTTAACAAAAACTGAAGTTGTAGATGCTGAAACTAAGTGTTCCAATGGAAAGATCTCGAAAAATTAAGCCGATTAAAAAAAATGGCTTCTGATGAAGAAGTGATGCCCTTTTGAAGAAAAATTGTTGAAGATGTCGAGGAAGTACGTGAATGTGTGGAAGTGAATGATAATGTTATATTTAAAAAAAAATAACCCCCCCCTTCCAAACTTAATCTAATCAGCTCACTTAAAAAAATAAAAAATAAAATATGTGACTCAATTTTATAAATAAGTGAAAGTCACTTTTACAATGGCATTTTACGAGCTACCCACTAATTTGTAACTTAAATAAAAGATAAAGAGACTTTAGAATTATAAGTGACTCACTTTTCATAATGGGTGAGAACAATTTTACATAAAGTAACTCTTAAACATAAGATACATGTTCTTTTTGAAAAAGTAACTCAACAAAAAGAAAGAATTGAATCCAAGACCTCTATTCTCATAAAGTAACTTTGGACCAAGTGAGCTAGTTTAAAATGTTGGTAATTTTTGGAAAAGAAGAAGTTTGTTTTTTTAGTCACTGAAGCTTTGGAGTGCGTGCTTACTTGAAAAAGCCATTTTTTCCTACAAAACAAAAAACCACACAACCCAACACAGACATGCAAGAAAAACCGAACCTTATGGTGTTGCGGGAAGTTTTCCCCTAAGGTTCTTGGGTGAAACCTTAGCAGACGGAAAATTATCTAAGTTAAGAAACACACACACAACCAACCGTTTATGCTATAAATAACTACTTCTAGGGTGAGAGGAGCATACCCGTGGTCCTATGTTTGGGTAGTTACTCAAGGGTGCAAACCCTTCTTCACGTCCCTTCCGCTCCTTTGTCCTGTAAAAATCACAATTCCACGAACTGCAACAGTATATGGACAAAATTTTACATAAAAAATGATCTTTATGTTATATGAGAGATGAGTTAGTTACAAACTTATAAACATCTATTCAAGTATGAACTTCACATATAATATCATTAACACAAAGAAAGAAGCGTTTCGGGAACAAGACGTGTTTCTTTATTAGATAAATAAAATAATATGGAAAAAGAGCAATATCACCTGAATCTGCTTCTGCAGGCTCAAAGCTCCTCCTTCTGGATCCGTCCCGCCTCAAGCCACTAGTAGGTCACCCTCCATTACTCTCTCCAAGATGTGATGGGAAAAAATGAACATCCAAACACAAAGGAAACAAAGGTTTCCTATACAAGATGGGGGAAGTGCAGGAGGCACAAAGGGTCTTCAGACCTGATCAGGGGGATAGAAAATCAGTATAATAACTTTGCTAAAAAATTTCTCCTCCTTAGGCCTCCCCCATGATGTCTTTTTATACCAACTCCAAGGTAGTTTTTTAGTTAGGAATTGGTTGGGGACAGTTGAGGCCACGGGCACTAACAGGTGATCAGCAGGTAAAACCCGCGATCTCCGCCCGAAAATAAGGAATTTTATATTTTTTTTAGTGTTTTAATACATATACGCGGGTTAGCTATGTAGAACCCGCGTATACACGCGTTTAACTCAGGGCAATGTCGCGTACAGGGAATAAAACACTGTTTTTTAGATATATGACCAGGTCTGGAAGGAGGGGTTTCCCTAGGCCATGGCTGAAGCATCACAAACCATACTGGTGAGATTTGGAGCTATAACAGATGCCCCCTAATATATGAGGTCAGAAGGGGTACATGATGGCCGAAATGTATTAAGCGAGTAAATGAAAGGAAACCTGCCAGAAACTGAGGAGTACTTCACCGGAAGTCAGCCTGCCAAGCCACAAAAGAAGATCAGAAAGAAACATCGTCTGAGGCGGGCAGCAGACCCATGCTCAGAGAAAGCAAAGTAAAGCATGTCCGCATATCAAGTACAAGCGGATCCACTAAGTATACAAGTATAAATGATTGTGAAATACATAATGGATCATCTGATCATAGTCGAACAAGTACATGTGTGAATATCACATATAAACTGTCAATGATGCTGGAAGATACAACGGATCACTAATATCAAAGACTGATCCCAAAAAGGTACCGACTGAACATGATGGATAAGGGTGGTACTGCACTGCAAACTCAGGTGTCAGCATATAGAATGTCGCCGTAACTGACTGCAACATATGAGGTGGAAAGGCATCAACTAGCAGTAACAGGAGCAACTGTCAAGTGAACCAATAAATGCTGATACAACCTGAGGTCTTCACCGACTGCCGTGGTACATTTCTA
>APFE031314346.1:0-27150 GCA_000404065.3 Pinus taeda
TTTATATTTAAAAATACAATTTAGAATGTTGAATTTATTTTTATATTAATAATTTCAAAAATATATAATCTCATTGACAAATTCCAATTCCAATAAAAAAATGTTGAATCTATGGTAAATATATTTTCATATTAGAATATATATAAAAAAAATGAGACATGAAAGTTTATCACCCACGCAAGTAACACTTCCAATCCTATCATTTAACAAACCATGAAAGAGGTGAATGCATGCAATAATTTCTATGTTTTTTTGCATGATAATTTTGGGGCTACGTGTATCAATGATTGATATCTTGGTAACCATAAGACCAAAGTTCAGTGAAGAGGATTGGACCCATATAGGAATTGAGGACGAATCTTGATGACGAAGTGTTTAGAATTTTTAATGTGTGAACAAATGAATGAAAAAAAAAATATCAATATGTGAAAAGTATCAATAATTACTCCCCATAGTTGCAGAAAAATAATTATAAATCAATATTCAACATTTCAAATGTGCAAACAAAATTATCAAAAAACGATATTCATAACTGTAGAAATTTTTTATAAACGACATATCCATAAATGATATTCATAGCTGTAGAAAAAATTTATAAACAACGTATCCATAAACGATATCCATAGCTGTACAAAAAATTTATAAACAACATTGTGCAAAGAAAATTGCCATAAACGCTATCCATAGTTGTAAAATGTTTCTATAAACCATACTTTATAGCAAGGCTCGAAGAAGAGGTGTGGCTTCAAATATGCAAACAAAATAAATGATATCCATAGTTGCAGAAAAAAATTATAAACAAAGATCGAAGAAGAGGCATGGAATTTTAAGGTAATTTGAATTGACAGAAAGGGCTACTTACCTCAAGCCTAATTGGATGTAGAGAGTTTGATTGGATGTAGAGTTATGAAGTGACAAGGGGGTTGAGCGTGGATCTAACACATGATCTTCATATATTATGTCTGACTCTCTCTACAAAGATACAAATCGAACACATGATCTTCAGAGGCATGGCTTCAAATTTGAAAACAAAATAAACAATATCCATAGTTGCAGAAAAATATTATAAACGAAGATAGAAGAAGAGGCATGAAATGTTAAGATAATTTGAATTCACATAAATGGCTACTTGTCTCAAGCTTAATTGGAAGTAGATTTATGAAGTGACAGGGGCGTTGACCGTGGATCGAACACATGATCTTCATATATTCAGTATGACTCTGTCTCAACACAGAGATAGAACACACGACCTTCAAACATATTCTGTCTGATGCTCCCCATCAAAGATAGAGATCGAACACACGATCTTTAGATATTCAGTCTCATGCTCTCCCAACAAAGATACAGAGCCAACAAAATTGGCGTTACCAATGAAAACACTATCCTGTAACAATTGGGCATGAGCATAGTTTCGAAAGCATCACATATTGGCTCGGTGAGATTGCAATCGTGAGAAAACGGCTATGAAGGGAACGGCTCAAATTCAGGAAGCTGGCTGAAATCGCCATTGTGAGAAAACGGCTATGAAGGGAACGCTCGAATTCAAGAATACAACATATAAAAGAAAAAAAATATTTAAATTTAAAAAGTACAGCCAGAGAAAACTAAAAATAACCTAAATTTAAAAAAAGAGTATAAATTTGCGATTGTGAGAAAACGGTTATGAAGAGAACGGATCGAATTCAAGAAGACAATCCATGAAAGCAAAAAATTACCTAATTTTGAAAGTAAATCTCGAAAAAGCAAAAGATAACTTAAATTTAAAAATAGAGTATAAATTGCATTCAGTAAAAAAAACCACCGGTTAAATTAAAAAAATACAAACGAAAATAATTTACCTTTAAAATTTAAATAAAGAAAAATAAAAAATTAAAGGTTAAATTTCAAATTAAAAACAGAATATAAATTACATTCATTCAAAAAAACCACCCGTTAAATTAAAAAATACAAACCAAAATAATTTACCTTTGAATTTTAAGGAAAGCAAAGTAAAAAATTAAAGGCTAAATTTAGAAAATTGTTTTTGAGGTAATAGATTGACAATTTCGCTATATCCCTCAACCCTTGTTTGGCTTGGTTGATATCAAACTCAATAAGAATTATCTCTCGTTTCAGTATGGGAAGGAACAAGAATTATCTATCTCTTTTAGTTATGGGTAGGAACACAAAACAACAAGAAAAAAAAGGTGTGATAATCTGAGAATTAAGACCTCACGAAAAGGTAGGTTTGGCTAGTGATGCAAAGCTATATGATATGAAAACTAATTTCAAAGTTAGAAAGAGAAAATAGTTGATGGAAAAGTGAAAATTTAAAAGGTAAATTTCAAAATAATATTTATTCTCTTTTGAAGTAAAAAATGGATAGTTTCAAAGATAGAAACTCTGGCTATTTAATTGTTTTTGCAGTAAAAAACACAAAATTTCAAAGTTAAAAAAGTAATGGTGAAATTTAAAAACTCAATGTTTAACTTGCTTTCTTCGCAGTCAAGAGAATATGTACAAAGTTAATGCTTAAATCTGAAATGTCAATCTTTATCTGAGTGACTCACACTATCAAATTACAAAAATGGGGTGAAGGTCATTATACATAGTTTTGTTTGCTAAATAATAAAATTGTCAAAATAAATTTTTAGGATAAATTGTTAAATAAGAAAAAAATAGTCAAATTCATATGGCTTAACAACATTTTTCACTAATAGGGTAACCTTTTTAACTAATAAATAAAATCATATAGATTAATAATCCTCTTCTTTAGTAATTAAAAATTAATTAATTTATAATTTTTTCTAAATAATTTTAGGTTGGAAAATTTAAATGATAAATATATAAATAAAATATTTATCTCAAAGTTTAAGATATCCTAATTTTTTTCAATATTTCTAAGAGCCTTGCAAAACTCTAGGAGTATAAAAAACTTAGCTATTAAATCACTGAGGGTGTTTTTAAATACAAACCATTACTTATTGGAATAAAACAATGAGTGAAATCATAAGTAAACACACATTGGGTTTCCCAATAATATTTTGATCTGTAAAAATATATATTAATATATGCACGTATAAATTCACTAATTCTAATGAATTGATTATTAGATATTTCTACATATTGCACTATATATTAACCCAGACAAAATTGTTTCCCTTATTTATACAACATGTGCCCCTTAACCAAAAACCGTTATGAATGTCAACCATACTCTTAGATAATTAAAAGCCCTTCCATAATGCAACCTCTAATAACTATTACCATTAAAAAACAATGACATTGGTCACTTGGTAATTCTTAATGGACTAACTTTAAAATTAATTGAACCATATTGCACTATTATCTTTAAAACACAATGAATTATAGAAACTATGATCCCTACTACACTTCATGATCATGACATTGTAATTCTTAAAATTTTACAATACACATCAATTTTAATATCTAACACAAACTCTACCATTAAAGCTATATCTTTTATGCACTTAAAGTGTCATAACATAGTGATCAATTTGAATGAAGTGTAACTCCAAATTAAATCCCATAAGAAAGTAATATAATAGATATTGTGTATCGTTGAGATGATATTTTGATTATCGATATTGACCCAAAAATAACTTTTCTTGAGCCAACATATGGTAATGATTTTGATTATGATATTGACCCAAAAAGCACTTTTTGTGAGTCAACATATGGTAATGATCTTGATGAGTACTTGCATTTCACCCATTACATCATACAATGATGGTGTATATTTTGTAGATGCTTTAAGGTCTTAATGTTGGTGTCTGAAGTTCATATTAACTATTATTAATTCCATCAATTAATATTAATCAAGTATATATAGGTTTTTTTCTATAAATAGTTATATGTATTTCAAAATTATAAAATTCCTAAATTTCTAAATTGTGTATTTCTACATGGTTTTTTTCCTATTTCCACTGTTAAATGCAATATGAATAATAAATATTCTTTATTGGATTCTTATTTATTCATGTTTGTATTATTGTGTTAAATATATGTATTATTAAAATATGTTTTTGATACTTCATTTTTTTTCTTATTTCTAAATCTTTCCTAATGAGAGAGAGTCATTTTGCATGAATAGGGAGAGTCTCTAACATATCACTATTCTACAATAAATTGGTCAAATGCTCGTGAAAGGAAAAATATACAACTAGGAAAAACAGGTTGGTGACATGCTGAATATGAATCGATATGAATGTGAAAATTCTAATAAGTCCATTTGCTTCCCCTCTTTACTAATTTTAGTAGACATGAAACAAACTTCACTAGTTAGTCCTCCAGAAATTTTTAAAAATCTTCCAAAAGATGGAGAGTACCTCAACAGATATAAAAAACGAATCCTCCCTCATCGCATGTTCAATTGTCCATACAAATAATTGAATTTTGGTATGTCAACTCTTTAGATGTAGACCCACAAGAGATTCTATATCAGCCTACAATTGATGAAATATATATAGGATTAATTAACAATCTAATATAATATTCCCAATTCCACCATAAGCTCAAGAAGAACAAGGGGATATACTTTCACTCCATCGAGATGCTGAACAAGAAGAAGAAAGGGAAGCATAATTATACACAACCATTTAAATTTGACCTCTTAGAACTTGTGACATAATCTAATAATAATATTGCAAGCAAAGACTCATGGAGTTGGTCACCAACAGGGACGTAAAAATATACAATAAATGGAAATGGAATATTTCTAGGTATTCAACTAGAAGACATACAACAACAATAGAATCTACACTCAATTGCATGAAAAGTTTTTGAGGATATCGTATAAAGAGTAGAAAAGAAAAGAAGCATAGAAAATTAGAACAATTTCTAGAATAATGTATTGGGTTTGATGTCTTGTAGTTTCTTGGACATGGATAATATGTATTCATTGAAACAAACTATAGAAAGTGATGGTAGTTCAGAAAACACAACAACATAAAAAATCAATTCTACACAAGCTCAACATAAAAAGGCACTCATCATAGGCATACGACCAAGGATAGTTAACTAAACCAAACAGGAAAAAAAATTGAACATAGACTTGACTTGTGATTTAACCCATGTTACTAAAATAATAAGTATAGAGGAAAATGATGTTCAATATAGAACGCGATCCAAGCAGACTGATAGTGATGAAGTTTCATCCAAGTATTCTAGGTTTGATGACATATTAAGTTGCCTAGTAACAACATTCAGTAGAGAGAACAAAATGAAATTGAGATTTGGTTGGAATGTTATAACTATGAAATAGAACAACATAATATAAACATTTTAATAAGAATTAATGATCCACCTTTTGCAATCCAAGAATTAGTACATAAGTCGGTCGACCACACGTTATATGTCTATAATTATGGTCATCACTATATTTATAATTTAATTATTATGTTGATAGAATATATCTAAACCCCATGGAATATGTTGGAATATTCATAGTAATATTCACATATTTCACAACTAAAATTTTCCACTAAGGTTTTTTGTTGTTGTTGAAATCTGCATGCAATTTTTTTTATAAATAACCACAATATAATTTGTAATAAAGTTATTATTTAGTTAATTTATGTTGTTTTTTTAATATATTAAATTTGATATGAATAATGGGTTACCCATTTTTATGGTTATCATGGATTGAATTGTATTTGTAGTTGGATCCATTTAATTTATATGGCTTTCCTAGTTTGTCTTAATATAATGTTAATATTTTCTTCTAACTTAAATTGGAAAAAAAATTCCAAAATAGATCTGCCTATAATAAATATATAGTTTAGCTAACTTTTATGAATTTTTTAATCTAGTTAATGAAATATGTATAATGGGGTTAGCGTTTTGATTCTTATCATAAATTGATGGATATACCAATTTTCAATCAATTTAATTATATGGTCACAATAGCTACAATAAAACTAGTAAATCATTTTATAGTCAAAATATTCTATATATATAGTGTATTTGAAATTAATGTTGAAACCATTTTTTTAATTAAATTGAAAAGGAATAGATATCATAACTAAATTTTAAATAAATCTCAACATTCTATTAATGAATAATATTAACAATATTAATTATTGATTATTTAATCTCTAGCATCAACCTATTGATTATTGATAATTAAATTAAAATTCTAGAAATCCTATTATAAGGTATACACACTATCAACATAACATAATTAAGGAATCATAAATATGTTTTCACAAGTTTATTTATATGTATTTCAAATGTGTAAATTATGTATTCCCATTTTTCTTTAATCACTAATATTTATATTAATATACATAAATATATATATTTGTAATATGATTTGTTATTACATTTTTGTTTTGTTTTGTTTTTGTTTCAATTTTGTCTAATCAATTCTAAGTTAAATTTTGAGGCTTTGTATTGAAATATAAGTTGTTTTTGAGTTCAATTGCAACGATTTTCACTATATGTACAGTCTGTGAGATATTTTTCTATCAAATTTATGCAAATCTCAAATGCATTCACATTTATTTCTTTAGGAATGGAATTTAAAGGATACAAATAAAAATATATTGAAACCATTATACAAATATTAATGCTTTATTTAACCTCATTATTCATTAAAATCCCCCTTTGAATGAATGTGAGATATGCAAGACACCTTGCATGTGATTTGGAAGCGAATGGTAATACAATATAAAAATATATTTTTTAATATTATTGACAAACTAATAAATATATTTTAGAAAAAACATTAAAATAAATGGAAATATAATAAAATAGATATACATTGAATGAGAGAGGTAATACGTGGTATTTTTTGAATTTTTTTCATTTTGTGTTATTGTTTTTTCAGTTGACCTCTTTAAATTTCTTCAAAAAAATTGAAGCATTATGTTTAATAGAAAATACATGAAAAATATCATATAAATTAGAAAATTTCAAACCCATATTCCATTGGAAGGAATATTCCTTCATCAATCCAACATGATCCAATCCACCACCTCAAGACCATGTTTTCCTTAATTTCACTAGGGTACAAAAGGCTGTTGCAACACATTTTGCATAAGACAAATTCTTCCCTAATTTCACTAGGGTACAAAACGTTGTTGCAGAACATTTTGCATAAGGGGTATTGGAAATGTGCATTTTAAGACCTTGAAAGCACAATTGACTGCCTAAATTTTCAATTCAAATATATTTATAAATCTATTTTCTTAGGGCTTAAGAAACTTGATGAACCACTTAAAAATGTATCAATTGGGTCTAGTGCTCTTTTTTTTACCTAAACACCCCCTCTCTTGCCAACATATGAAACAAATTCTTATTCATCAGTGGTACATCATAGAATCCTTCCCCATTGATGGTCCATGATCATAATAGAGGTTTTCTTTTCTCTTCTTCTCACATAGTTTAACTGATAGAAAAAAATGGCCTTTTTCACATAAGTTTTTTTTAGCTAATTTGAATCAAAGAAAGATCACAATATTTCTTGAAATTGTATTGATGGATTCTAACGAAAAGGTCAATTCCTCCATAAGCAAGACGTACCTATTTTTTCAAATAATCTTTATATAATGTTTATTCTATTAGAAATAATATTATTTATATTTAGTGTTTTATTTTTAATGATGGTACCTCCGAAATATCCTATTCCTTTAATATTCCTTCTCTTTGTTAAGGGTGATTCATAATACAATAATATTCAATTATAAATTAGATTCGCTAAATACAAAATGGTATATTCTATATTTATATTAACTAATTTATTTTATTATTATAATCTTATTGATAATTAATATTAAAAAAATATTATTGATTTATTATTGTTGTAAAATATTTTTAGTGTTGATGCAAAGACTTAATCCTAGTTGAAAAATACCATGAATATACAATATTTTTTATTATTATTAATTAGCGTAGCTAATTATTATAAAATTTCAAGAATAAGTTGATATGTATAGAGAATATCATGCATAAAAATATTATGCACAATATTTTATATTTTGTTAGCGTACCATGTAATAATAGACTTTCTCTAATAATTTGAATTAGGATTTGTTATGCAAGATAATGATAATTGCAAGGATTGTTTCAATATAAATTGATGATAAGTAATCACTTCTAGGTAAGAGAAATAAATAAGTGCTTCACGCCTCCATAGTAATTCTTTAGAACGAGAAATTATGGAGATTAGTTGGTCCATATTAAGCATTATAATTATTGAAACAAGAATATAATTTGAAGTACAAAAAAATTATGTTCGCTTCAATTTTCTTGGATTTTGTAAGCTTGTGATACATTTTCAGTTATAGTGGAGTAGTTACCTTTGTTTTATCCTACATAATCTCACATAAAAATATACTAACAGTCATGTGAGTTGTTCCATTACATATTCTTTTCAAAGTTTAACTAATTGGTACCAACTAAACTGTTTAACTTGATAAATTTGGTTCTCATATTCAACTTAAAGATAGGGAACAAAGTATCTCCATTGACAACATATACCAAAATATAAAGATGTCAAAAAGAAAAATTTAAATACTCTCACTGAAGTCTACTATGCATATTCAAGAAAGTCATAATATTATTGAGAACAAATGGTTGTATGCACAACTAGTTTATATGGTTATAAGTCAAGTATATTTGGTTTAATTTATTGTTCCTGCACATTAAAGGTATGTTCTAAATTATTTATTATAACAAGGTTACTATATGTCAATTTCAAGTTGCAATTTAGGTAGAAATGTGTTTTCTATTTTATGTTTTACTTTGAAATTTCTAATTTTTAAATTTAAAAACAAATAAATGTTATTTTAAAATTTAGTTTTTAATTTTTTTGCTTTGCCATTAACCATTCAGTGTTTCTAACTTCAAAATTGTCAATCTTTTACCTCAAAAGAAATTAACTGTTGTTTTTAAATTTAACTTTTAACTTTGCGTATTTTAAAATTTCAAGTGTTAATTATTTTGGTTTATATTTTTTATTTCCCGTTCCTTCTCTTGTTGTTTGTGGAACTTTAACGAATCTAATTAATATTCGGCATTCTAAATTTAAGTAACATTTTGCTTTTTGGATAACTTTTTGCTTTTTTTGAGTGTTGTACTTAGTATTTCTTGAATTCAACCATAACATTTAGTTAAGAGCTCGTACATGAATTCAAGCCATTTCCAAGGGGATTTAACAATCCCAATCTCTTCCACCCTATTATTTAGTTAAGAGCTGACGGAGAAATTTGAATCCGAGCAGTTTATTCATAGTTGTTTCCTCATTGTTCACGGTAGATTTCAAAGTAGTAATCTGTCCCAATTGTTTCAAGATGTTCCCAATTGTTTCAAGACGTATTATATGAGTATATTTAACCATAAGTGAGATTGAATATATGAAGGTCGTGTGTTCGATCCACAATTTTGTTGCCTTTGTATCTGTATCGGAGGGCCGTGTGTTCGATCCACAATGTTCTTGTCTCTGTATCTTTGTTGGAAGAGGGTTGTGTGTTCGATTCACAATGTTGTTGTCTCTCTATCTTTGTTGGGAGAGGGTCATGTGTTCGATCCATAATGTTGGGAGAGCGTATTGAATATATGAATGTAGTGTGTTCCATCCACGTTCCTCTATATCTTTGTTGGGACAACGTCTGACCAAATATATGAAGGTCCTGTGTTCGATCCACGCCCCTCTCTCTCTCTGTATCCTTGTTGGGTCCTGTGTTCGATCCACGTTCCTCTGTATCTTTGTTGGGAGAGCAGTTTTGTTGGGAGAGCGGCTCTATATCTTTGTTGGGAGAGCATTAGACTGGATATATGAAGGTCCTGTGTTCGATCCATGCTCAATGCAACTAGCACCTCATAACTCTACTTCAAATCACGTTGGAGGTAAGGAGGCCATTTTTGTCAATTCAAATTATCTTAACATTCTTTACACATTCAAATTATCTTAGAATTCTTGATGCATGCCTCCTCTTCTTCGATCTTTGTTTTAATGTCTTCGTTATAAAAAATTTAGGCTAACTATGGATATCGTTGATGGATAGTTTTGTTTGAACATTTGAAGCCATGCTTTCTTCTGCAACTATGGATAGGGTTTAGCGATAATTTTGTTGGGAAAATACTTGTTCTAACGTGTTGTTTATAAAAAAAAATCTGCAACTACGGATATCGTTTAGGGATAATTTTGTTTGCAAATTTAAAACCATGCCTCTTTTTGAGCATTGTTTTAATGTAGGGTTCATATTTTTTCTGCAACTATGCATATTGTTTATGTATAATTTTTTTTGCACATTTGAAATCATGGCTTTTCTTAGAGCCTTGTTTTAAAGTAGGGTTTGTAGTTTTTTCCTGCAACTATGGATATCATTTATGAATAATTCTGTTTGTACATTTGAAACTATGCATCTTCTTTGAGCCTTGTTTTAAAGTAGGGTGTATAATTTTTTCATGTAACTATGCATAGCATCATTTATGGATAATTTTGTTTGTACATTTGAAATGTTGAGCACTTGTTTATAATTCTTTTTCTGTAACTATGAGAAATACTTATTAATACTGGTCGTGTTATATTATACTTTTGTTCACATGTTGCAAACTCTGAGCACTTTGTCATCAATATTAGTTCTCAATTACTATATCAGCCCAATCGTCTCGACTGAATTTTTGTATTATGGTTACCAAGACATCAATAATATATACATCTAGCCACATAATTATGATCCAAAAACTGAGATTACAACCTTTACTTCATAGAAATTCATACAAACATTCATCTCTTTGGCCTCTTGTCAAAGGACGAATTGGAAAAGTTTTTTAGGGTGATACACTTTGATGTGTCATTTTTTTAACTGTATTTTAATATGAAAATAGATTCAACTTTTTTTTTATCGGAATTGGAATTTGGCACTAAAATTATATATTTTCGAAAGTTTTAATACACAAATAAATTTAATGTTCTAAATTATATTTTTAAATATTAAAATGTATCTTAAATTTTTTTAAATATAAATATGTAGAAATAATGTAGGAATTGGAAGTTGGTACTCATATCATATATTTTTGAAATTTTTAATACACATAAATTTAAAATAGTTAGAATTATTTTTTATTGTTTTCTAAATATAACATGAAAATGTTGTGTGCTGTGTTAATTTTTGATGTTCATAGCTCTTTCAATTTTGATATTGAAAATCATAACTTTTGTTTTGTTATAATAGGTGAAATAGAACAAAGGTATTGAAATACATATTAGTGAACCAATACGTTAGAGATACACCAATACATTAGACATACATCTTAGTGGCCAAAGTATTGAAGGCAGACTAACAGTTCTTTCTATAATCTTTTATTTTAGTCACCTTAACCTCATTTGGTCCAATGACCCGAAAGATATTTGTATTTCCATTTGAGACCACACATGTGAGATTATAATATCATTATTGTTGGTGTTCTATCATACTTACTGGTGGGCTCCAGTATTGCAGCAATAATGTTGCAACTCCTGGAACTCCCTTCTTTACTTTATATCAACCCGGTAGTTCGTAACAAACTTGGAAGCGACGGTGCTGTATGCACAAGTACTAACTCTTGCCGCAGTTTTCACTTCGTCAGCTCGCAGAAGTCCGCTAGGGGCTTAAGACAACTTCTATGAGCTCTAAGAAGAAGCGTTTTAACTAATGGATGAAATCTAACTCAAAGGATGCTAATCTACTTGCAGGAAGAAACTGAAAAGTTGGAAGAAAACACGAACCCTGGCAAACACTAATTTTACCAGCTAGCCCTACTGATGCGAAAAAGAGGATGTAAGCTACTGAAAGAGATTCCATTACTTCTAGGAAGGTAAAATGCATGTGTCTAAGCTACTTCTTTTTGAAGAAAACCTCTTTTTGTATTTTTAAATAATTTGTCAGAATTATCATGCATGTGCTTTCACTGTTTTTGATTGTGCAGAGGTGGATCAGTGAGAGGAAATGCTTGCAAGGGGCCGGGAAGGTTCAAAGAGGGCCTAAGGGGTCCCTAGAACCCTTCCAAAGAGTTCCACAAAGTTTGGCTATCAAGAAACCACTCTCGAGAGCTTCTACAGGAAGTCTGCAGGGGTTCTACAGGATGTTTTGGAATTTCTACAGGATGTCTGTAATTTTCTACAGGATGTTCAGAAATGGGATTTTGGATGATGGATGGAGAAGGAAAGATGAAGGGATGGGTATAGAGGTGAGATAGGGGTGTAGGGAAGTTTAGGACTTGGCTGATGGAATTGAGAAGTGGTGAGGATGGTTGGATTTGTTCAAGGAGAGGTAGAATGATGTTGCACAAAAAGGATGAAAATCAGGGCAATGTGAACGAATGTGACAGATGGGAGGCCAAGGTTCTATGTAGAGGGTGAAGCAGGTGGAGTTGATGGAGTATGGGAAAATAAATATGGATAACAGGTGCTCTGCAAGTTGTTTTTTGAACTAGACAACCAAACACTTGGAAAATCAAAGACCTAGTTATGTTAGTCTATTCTGACCTAGATAACAATAGAGAAATGGAACAGAAGTTTAATAATGGAATCAGATGAAATAACTATGCAACTAAGCAATCATAACCCTAAGCGTTGAATCAAAACTGATATCAAGTTCGGCAACTAAGAATCCAACACTACTATTTGCATGGTGAAGCAAAGACAGTGTTTTTGTTGGTAGCAATGTCACCTTTGTCCCAGCTCACGATCTCACGGAGGGAGAGGTGAGATCAGAGGTGCTTGATGGCCTTTTTATAGAGATCTCCCTTGTTACTAATATATCAACTAAATATGAACATAAAAATCCTATATAATCATCAACCATGACCTATATAACTAGCAAGATGTTGATCTACTTAACAAGAATTAATTTGCAAAGACATAAAAACAAATTTAGTCACACTAATTAACTCAAGATTCACTAATAAATAACTCATCCATGTCAGTTCAGAGGAATACTGAGTTGTATGAGAGTTCAAGGATAGTGTAATATCCATTGTGTAATTTTCCTAGTTGTACACATGGTGCATGCAATCCGTTGAGGGCCTATGGTTGGATTGCACAGTGATAAGAGGAGAATTTCCCAATTAAATATGGGCTAATTCTCTCAGGAATTTCACAAGTATGTAGGGGCTTGGTAGACAAAAGAATCTGCTAGGTGTTTGCTTGAGCTTACTTGTGAAGGAGAGAGATAGATTGTACTGCTGCAGTAATTGTTCAGGTTGAGAAAGAATTGTATTTTCTTTTTAAATATTCTGGTTAATTCAATATAGGTATTCAGGTTTTAGAGTAGTTTCTTTACCAAGGAAAATATGTGTTATGTGTGATTGAAATTCTTCCTTTTCTGCTTATTGTTTTCATCGATCAATTTTCGTTTCCACAGAAGACTAGAGTAGATTCTTGTCTTGTTTTTTAGCATATCACATAAGCTATTGAATCTACAAGCAAAAATCTACATGGAATTAGAGCTATATTTGTATAAACCTACAATTTGTCAAGCTAAAACAAGAGGAGAATATTTTTCTCCTAGTCATTGCCTACATAGGTGGATAGATGGAAATATACGACCAAAACAATACGAGAAATTTGGTTCTCCTAGTGGTTACCTACATGTGTTGTGGCTAGATGAAAACATATCTCTGTAAATTTTTAGTGTATTTATCATATATTTTATATTTATAGGCTAGATATAGTTCAAGTTTTATGAATTTCATCTTATTAGTGTTGATTAATTTAATATTTATACTATGTATTATGGATTGATGACTATTATAGATTAACATGTATATATCTATCATAATTAAATCAACGATATTCATTTGGTTGATGTTGTTTAAGGTCATCTTCAGAAATTAAATTGGTAGGAAGATCAAGGCATTGGAGACTAATAAACATAGTGAGTTTTTGCTTATGTAGATTCTGAAATGTTGTATAAGGACAACTATGCATAAAATCATAAGACAACTCTATATGCCACTTACAACACATGAATACGACTTTGATGGGGAGTTTTAGAGTATGCTTAGAGGATCCAGGCTAGAGTAGAAATTCTAGAGAAAAGCCAATTCTATTGTATGTTACCTAAGTAGTTTTTTTACACTAATTATTTAGAAAAGGACCCCTATTAGGATCTTAATTAAAACAAAGTCGTATTATTAATTAAGAAAAATCCATTGATTTAGCATATTCACATTTTAGTTGCAAGGTTTATGGTCATGTGCCTAAGGATGAATTTTTCAAGTTGGATAATAAGGTAGTGAAATGTATCTTCATAAATTATGATGTTGGTGTAAAAGCATACAAGCTTTATGATCATGTAGATGAGAATTTTAAGTATAATAATATTGTTTTAAGAAAACTAAAGTCTTCACTAGAAGAGGGTGAGAAGAAGCTAGTTGTTTATTTAGTTCTTTAGCAACCACACCAAGGATTAGAAAATTTGAAAGAGATAATGAACCAAAGTTTTATGATTATAGTGATGAGGAGGTATAAAGAATTTTAGAATAGGAAACTGGAACTCCACCTTAGCCTTGGAGAAGGTGAACTTAGTAAAAGAGGTACTATATATATGCCATTATAGTTTATCCAATTTCAATTGTATATTTCATTTGTTTACTTACAAAAATGAGCCTATAGCTATAAAAGAATATAAAAATCGAAGGAGTGCTAGAATTCGGCTTGTATAAGAATATGGCTTCATTTTTTACTAAAAATGATATGATGAACACATGGATCCAAATGGAAATGGGTGTATAGGGATATGGATTCATCTTTTACTAAAAATGATATCAAATTATGGTTTCTTAATGGATGAACACATGGATCCAAATGGATGAACACATGGATCCAAATGGAAATGGGTGTATAAGGATATGACTTCATTTTTTACTAAAAATGATATCAAAGTATGGTTTCTTAATGGATGAACACATGGATCTAAATGGAAATGTGTGTAAAAGGAAAAGATAAATTCCATTTTTTTTAAAAGTACAAGGTGGTATTAGTTGTGAAAGAATGTTTTGAAATTGTCAAAACAGATTCATATTTGAGTTGAATGCACATGGGCGTTAAGGAAAAGATAAATTCAATAGCATCTTTGAAAAGTAATATTGGTTTTGAAACAATATTTTTAAGTTGTCAAAACACACTTGAGTGGCTACTAAAATAACATCTATCAAGTTCTTAGATATCAAGTTCATGGATATTATATGTATGAAAAAAATTTGATATTATATGTAGGAACAACTTTTGATTTAGAAATAAGATAAGGTAATGTGAAGACATGATTTCGTTTAAGTATGGTGACTTAGAGGAGGATATATATTTGACACAATTTTATATATATGTCTAAAAAGATAAGTAATTCTTACAACTCTATATGGTCTCAAATAGTCACCCAAAACATGCTATCATAAGCTAGATTATTTTGTCTAGAGTTTTAGGGTTTTAAGTGCATATTAGAGATAATATAATGGTCATTTTATTTTTGATAAGATAATGGTCATTTTCTTTTTATAATTTTTGGAAATGTGATAATGGTCATTTTATTTTAGCAATTTTTTCTTTTTTAATGTAGGGGACATTTTATGAGGACATTATATAGACTAAGATAGACTAACATAGACTAAGAATTGTCTCACCAATATTACTCATTAAAAATGGCCTCCTCAAGATGGCTTCTTCTTTTTATTAAGAATGGTACCAAAGTATGGTTGCCTAATGGATAAACACATGAATGAAAATGGGTTTTCAATGAAAAGATAAATTCAATAGCATTTTTGAAAAGTACAAGGTGACATGGGTTGTCAAAGAATATTTTGAATTCTTGCAATATATATAGCCTCAAACAATCACCCAAAACATGCTATAGAAAACTAGATTAGTTTGTCTGAAATTTAAGGGTTTTAAGTACATATTAGAGACAAGATAGTGGTCATATGCAACTCTATATGTTCTCAAATAGTCACTAAAAACATATTTAATCCTTCCAATTCTATATGGTCTCAAATAGTCACCCAAAACATGCTATCAAAGCCTTGATTAATTTTGTCTCAAGTTCAAAAATTTTAAGTGCATATTAGGGACAAGATAATGGTCATATGTAACTCTATATGGTCTCAAATAGTCACCCAAAACATGTTATCAAAATCTGGATTATTTTGTCTCAAATTTAAGGGTTTTAAGTGCATTAGAGACAAGATAGTGGTCATTTTCCTTTTAGAAATAAGATTGTGCTCTATTATTTTTTCTCAAGTTTAAGGGTTTTAAGTGCGTATTAGAGACAAGAAGGTGGTCATTTTCTTGTTATCAAATTTTTTTATTTCTTAAATTTTATGTAGGGGACATTTTGTGAGGACATCCAATAGACTATAATGGCCTCCTAAAGATGGCTTGTATATCTATGTTAAGAAACATAAATAATTCTTGCAACATAACATCTATCAAGTTCTTATTATGTGTAGGAACAACTTTTGATTTAGAAAAAGGATGGGGAAATGTGAGACATCATTGGAGTATGGTGACTTAAAGGAGGAGATATATTTGACACAATTTTATATCTATGTTGAAAAAGATAAGTAATTCCTATAAATCTATATGGTTTGAGATAGTCACCCAAAACATGTTATCATGTTTAGGGGTTTTAAAATCTAAATTGGAACACTATGCATATTAGAGATAAGATAGTGATCATTTTTTTATTTTTATGTAGGCCGGATTTTTGGAGGAAATCACATAGATTAAGAATGCCCTCCCCAAAATTACGAAAAATGAAAATAAAAATATAAAAAGTGGGAGAACATGAGTTTGACGTATTTGACTCAAGCTATCTCATGACTCAAACAAACACAGAGGAAATCACATAGATCAAGAATGGCCTCCCCAAGATTACTAAAAAATGAAAATTGAAATAAAGAGATAAAATTGGGAGAACATCAAACATTTTGTTTCATGTATTTGACTCCAGATGTCTCATGACTCAAACAAACACAATATGGTCAACATAAACATATGCAAAATCTGGGTATAACAAGAGTCCTCCATTAAAAAATAATTAATTCGAGTAGCTTTCACCCTCCATGGCTACCTACCATGATATATATATATAAAGTTATTATAATAGGAGGTTCTCCTGATTCTCTGTAACATGATTATAAATTTAATATACAACTATGGTTAGTGAGTACTAAATTGAAACTGGATTTGTTTTTGAAATTATAAAAACTACCCTATTTTCACATTTAAATTAAGAGAAATATTGCATAGATTTGATGTTGTATGTTCATTCCCAGGTACCATGATTGATTCTTGAGCCTCATTCGATCACTGAGGTGTTCCAAGGTTTGGAATGAGTGTATAAAGCCCATGAAACCCAGACTGTACGTTGAGCCTCATTTGATCACTGATGTGTTCCAAGGTTTGGAATGAGTGTGTAAAGCCCATAAAACCCACACTATGGCTGGGGAGAAGAGAAAGAGAAAATTGAGAAAGAGAAAATCCATATTTCTAGCCAAAAAATCAGAGTCCTCTAAAAGGCCTTTGGTTGCAGATAGCGATGATTATACATAGACAAATGTACCAATGTTTTACAGATGCTGGATTCTTTAAAATAAACCTTTAAATGAGAAAGAATCTGCAGAAATACTTAAAACGCTATGTGATGACTCAAAACCCTAAGAACGTATAAATATGTTAGAAAGGATGATTGCACAGGAGCATATTTGTAAATTTGAATACAATGGGCGATTTTTTGGTTGGCAATGCGGTTATAAAGAAAAGAAATCAGTGGGAGCACGCAGGGTCCTTTCTTTCTTTAAACAGCTAAATCTTTACTAAATGTAAGTCTAGCTCCGAGCAGGGTCCTTTCTTTCTTTAGGGAGCTAAATCTTTAATAAATGTAAATCTAGCTCCCCATGCTATGGCTGCTACACATAATTTTAGCCTGTAATTCAGATGTAAGGTGAATTACATGTAAGGTGGCATTAAAGGCCAAGGCCTTGGATCTTTAATTTTAGCCTGAAATTCAATTTCAAATGGATCTTTGGGGCGATGAGGTATTAGGAGTCACGCGCTTCTAGCGGTTTTGAGCTACGAATCTATCATTTTAGTTTGCCAGCTGGCTGGTAAAAATTCCTTCACGGTCGGACTCGCTGCCGGAAAGATCCCTCCAGGTTAGCAACTACATTCGTCGAGATAGCCACACAAGTGTGGCTCACAGTGCTAGCAGGCACAATCCACCCAACACATGCGCCAAATCCTAGATTTGCTAGAAACTAGAAATCATACACAGGAGATTTACAGTGCGGGTTAAGAATAAAAAGCCCCAAGTGGATATACAGGCAGGGTCTTGCGGCATTTTCTGAGTCTATTCATGAGAGTCGCCAGCAAGAAAACTATGCGATAGAAAGCACGATAATAATAATAAATTGCAAGACGATGGCAAGGGTTCGAAGCAACTATGGCTTGAGCAACCCAGTATTCGCGTGAATTACCATGGCCATTATATGCAACGCGTCGTAATTACCATCGCCATTATCAGCAACGCGAGATAATTCGCGTGAATTGCCATCGCCGTTATCCGCAACGGTTATGATAAGTGAGTTATTCGTATCATACGCAGAGTAACCTTAGCCGGATATGCCATTTGCCGGTGGCGCCAACCATTTCCGACACGTTATACGCGAGTTCATTCGGGGCAATGCCAGTAACCATTGCCATTTATGCGAGGTATTTCCGAGCGAGCAGGTACCATATGACTGATATGCGACTTATCTCTGCCGGATATGCGATTTGTCATTCCAGTTATCACCGGCGAGATAAGACGCGTATACGGGAAGTATAAGTAGCATATCCGGCAGAGATAGGTCGCGTTCCAGGCTCATAATTGGCATATCGGCATAACCAAACCGCATTGCCCAGAAATTACTAGCGTATCCGGCAAAGAATGCTCGGATATCCAGAAATACCTGTTGGAAATAGCTCGCGTTATGTAAAGGTCGCATATCGGCGGGGACATTTGGCATATCTGACCGCATATCCTGCTAGTAACTCTCATATCACTACCGCGTTGATAGTGAACAACTCACCTATCACTACCCCGTTGATATTGAATGACAGCGCGTTGATAAGCAATAATTCACGTATCAGTATCAATAACAAACGAATATGCGTTCCAACTTCCAAGTGAGATTAACAAACCCTATACGAAACATCCATAAGTGAAAATATATGGATATCGTGAAATTTCGCAGGAAATGTCGTTGTGGATATCTGCCACCATTCCTTTGATGTTTCCAAGGACAAATTTGCCTGACAGAAAATGGGAGCCGCTGCGTACGAATTATTTGCCTGACGGAAAATGGGCGAGCCACAGCTTACGGATTCAGTGGAATACAGATTTGATAAACATTCTGGACAGCCAAGAATTGCCATATGATGAATGCATGGATTGATGAGCCCGCTGTTTATTCTCCGTAGAAAGGTGACTTGGTTGTTAGGGGTCAGAATATCATCAGCCTTTTCACCTCAATTGATGCAATTGAATTAACAATGACAATAAACGGGAAAACTTGAAGTAAAGAGTCCAGAGCTGTAGTGAACAACTAACCCGTATAGAGGAAGTGAGCGCGGTTGCTTTTTCTGCAAAAATATTTTGAAATAGGCTCTTAAGTTTTCTCAGTGGATTAAAAAAAAAAATTGAAGTAGGCTCTTCAGTTTTTTTCGCTATCACAACCAGTATCGAACAACACAAGATCAGCTTCTGCCACTGTTTGATCATCTAGTACAATCCCCTTACTGCAAAATCCCAAGTTAGTAGATTTTCGAAATTCAATAAACCGTATTCTACAATACGCACCCTATTAATATAATAAATAGTAATAAAACATTTTGGTTGCAATAAAATTAAATAGTTTTTTTAATTATCATTTGATATAAAACATTGATTTTAGCTTTGAAAATTAAGATCAAAGCCCTTTAAGGTGAGAGGGTCATGAATACAATCCCATTCGAAGTACGACTTGGAAGATTATCACTCACAGCCATTAAGTTGTCTTTACTAACCAATGGTACTAAAAATTCCGGTCTTCCTTCCACATACCTTTTATAATATTAAAAAACACCCATGGTTATTCTAAATACTATGGAAAGTCAGAAGAATGGAAAACATTGTTTTTTTCCTCTTTTGTGAGTGTTTTTGTGGGTAAATGAGGGTAAATGGTTCTGGTATAGAAAAAATATCTGGCATAAATTATAGATTACATAAAGCAATGAAAAAAAAATTGAGATAAAATATTTAATTTAAACATAAATAAACTAATTAACTTCTAAAAATATTCAATTTAAACATAGATAATAAAATATTTAATTTAAATTTAAATAAACTAATTATGAAAAATATTCAAATTAAACATAAATAAATTAACAAACTGTGAAAACTATTTAACTTAAAAATAAATAAACTAACTAATTATGAAAAATATTCAATTAAAACATAAATAAATAAACAAACTGTAAAAAATATTTTGATATAAAATATTCAATTTTAACATAAATAAACAAACTGGCAAATAAATTTTTTTATGGCACTTCAAGTTGTACTAGAATTGGGTTTTCCACTAGTTTTAAAAACACTTGTAATTTTTTGATACAATACTCAATACAAAGTAGTGTAAGAGCATTATGTTTTTTTGTATATCAAGGTAGTGTAAAAGCATTATAATTTTTTAGATATCAGAAGAAGGCCAACACACCGAAGTTTCGAAATAACTTTCTAGACTGTTATGCGCGATCACGCTATCTCCGCACATGCATGATAACACACACAAGCATACACGCATACCCGTCCAGACACATATAGGCATACGTACATGTGCACAGGCATACCCCCACGGCTGGCACACACACAGGTAAGGAGCTGCCCTGGAATCAATCAAGAAGTCTCATAAGCAAGAGAACATGGGATGATCTAATGGGATGATCAGAGGGATGGGAGGATGGGGATTCAACCTTGCCTGGGGATTCAACCTTACCTGGGGAATAGAGCTGGGCAGGGGACCTTTCCTAGGGCATCAACCTGTCCTAGAGCTCTACAAACTTGAAAATTCAATATAAGCAATGAACTGCAACAATGTACATGAATTTAGATAACAAAATTGTTAGAAAAATTGGCTACTAATTTCTATGTCTTTACCCTGTCTTTACTGTAAAGTTACTTACTTTTCACCATTTTTATTCTGAATTTTAAGTATTTTTTTTAGGGATTTTAAGTACTTATATGCAAATTTATGAATGGAATTTTTGAAACACATTACACACTGCTTTAAAATAATCTAGATGTTTTGGGAACAATTTCTACAAATAACTCTTGGTATTATCTCGAAAGCCTATTTGTCTCTAAAATTTTTAACTTAACACCATCTTGTTGAAAAATCACAAAAATCATAAATGCTCTAAAAAATAAAAGAAAGATCACCTCCAACTCTACTTTCAATTCATCTGCATATCAAAATATCAAATCATCCTTCTGTTACTCCTTAGCTCCAAAAAATCTAACGACCAGTGGAGGGTACCTATTCCTTCTAATTGCCTGACTTCTTTCCTGTCAAGAAAACAAATTAGTTCCCTTGATGAAACTTGGCACTCAATACAGCAATTCCGTTGATCAAACTTGGGACTCGATATAGGCTGTATTAAGGCTCGAAAGTTCTAGGTGCGCATTAGATATGGAAGAACCAGTGAACCACCCAAGTTCGTAGCTCAGTCAGATTGACAAAATTCCTTCTCATTGAACACACTGGCACATGTGGATGCCTCACCATGAATGCCACGTGTTTGTTTGTTATTTTTTATTTTATATAATGTTTATGATATATTGAATTAGGTTTTTTATTTTTCATATTTGTAATAATGGGAGAATTAGGCTTTCCCTTTTTTAAATTTGTAATCCTTTTTAATTTATTTAAATATTTCTGGTATATTTTTTATTTAAATAGTTATAATGTTGTATAAAATGTATTAAATAATGTTATAAATATTACAATTAATTATTTTGTATTTTGGGTACAATGCTATAATTAATGTTTTATATACAATATAAAGAAAAGAAGGTGGCTTAATTAATTAATTAAATCAATAATGACAGTTAATACTAATATGGTGGTGGAGCACCTCCTGCCAAAGATTAAATTTGATGAGCTATATTTAGGATTTACATGCATTACAACCTTCAAACTTTTTTCTATAACCCACTCTAATTTTTCGCTAGGACTTCACTTTTACCTTAATTCACATCAACTTATGGTCTCCTAGTCCACGGGAGAGGTTGTGACCCCCTCCTACCACAATGTAGTCTCACGAGATGCTGAGTCTAGGAAAAACATGGCCCCCCTCCTACCACAATGTAGTCTCACGAGATGAGAATTTTAGGAAAAAGGTGGCGGCAACCACACCTCATCAATCCTCCCCGCAAGGATCTTGAGCGCTATATCCCACAATGGATCAAGTCGTTGTGTTCCAAAAGTCTTTCAAAATCCCAAGTATGAGGTCAAGTCAAATAAAATCTTGGAGCACATAGAATTCATGCAAGGCCATGTTTTAATGTGTCAAATTTATTGATAATTCGCCACCAAAACAAAACATCGAAGCATGGAGCAATGCTAAATGGGAGCTAAAAGTGCATGTTAATTTACATATTGGAGTCAACGGTTTTCTTACGATGATCTTCACTAATTTAGATGATCATTCAAGGGCATTTCAGAATGGCCCTTATTTTCTGAGCACAACACAATCCCTTTCAATAGGATCAAAAGTCGGTAGAGAAATCCTTACAACTACAACTCGAGCCCATGGTAGGCACTTCTACAAAGAAAATGAAAAACCGAGATAATGCACTCGATGGAGCCTGAAATGCATGATGCAAAGACAATGTTGGAAGAAATGAAAATGGAGGAAAGTTCTCCGCTAAGCATAGAAGACTTGGATGAAGTGGAAGTAGAGGAGAAAACCCTCTCCGAGATACTAGAGTAGTTGCAATGCCAAGGACCGAGTTCAATTTTCAAGGTCGAAATGGCTCTTCTCAAACAATCATATCTTAGGATTCAAATCAAACTTTTGGGGAGAGTTTTGACTCAGAAATCCTCATCATTGTTCTCATTCTTTGGATTTGAGAGACCCCCTCAAACCAATAAAAGGAGACAAATGAGGTGGGAGGAAAAGTGCACAAGAGATAATACAACAAACACAGAATCTTCTCGCCAATTCACATAATATTAGTTCTCTTTCAAAGGTGTTTTTCCGCATACCTCCTTCTCAATGAAAGTAATTTTGTGGAACATAAGTGGTCTCAATAACAACATAAAATAGAGACTACTTAGAGACAAAATTAATAACGAAAAACCTATCATTATCATCTTGCACAAAGTAAATGTTGTTTGAGCCACCATGGAGGCTCTACTGGAGTAATGGTAGAAAAGGCATGAGTCGATCTCTCTTGATGCTCAAGGAACAACAGCCTATCAATCCTATTAAACCCCATTGAAGTAATTTTTCATGATTCATAGTAGCCCCCACGATCTTGTCTCATCCTCTCTCGAAAATTTCAACCAATCATATCAAAGAATATGGGTTTCTTAATGGCAATATATGGGGCACACATGTTGGGGATAAAATTTATTTTCTCAACAACCTCATTTAGCTTCAACAACTGCATTTGAATAAGAAATTCATTGTTGGAGGGGACTTCAATATGATTACCTCACACAATCCTTCAAATATGAAATTAGACACATGGCGTTAGCTGAGATAGAAATGGTAAATGGAATCTATACTTGGATAACAACAGAGGAGGTAGGCGCGAGATAAACTATACATATTTCTTATCTCATAATAATTATGGGAAAAATACCCCCTCTTCGAATATTCCATCATTACGAGTGCTCACACGGACCACTCGCCAATAGTGTTAGAATTGGACCTCAAAGAAGCTACAGAAACCTGACTAGACCACTCACATATAGTGCTAGAATTAGACCTCAAAGAAGTTTCTTAAAACTCACCATTCATAATTGAGAGTTTTTTATTAATAGATTCATCCTTCCTAGAGAAAGCCAAGGAGTAGTGGTGGGATTTCGATAATTCAAGCCTATCCCCCATCTTCACCTTTCAACATTAGTTAAAAACTCTAAAAGGTTTAATTAAAAATTTGAATCATGAAGAACTTTCAAACATCTTCGAGAAAATATAAAATATGGAAACTGAAATGGAATGCATTCAACAATAAATGACACTTGAAGGGTGGTCTAAATGTTTTTCAAAGAAGGATGGGGGGGTTCTTAAAAAACTAGAGGAAAGACAGAAGCAAGAGGAGACTTTATGGAGGAAAAAATCTAGGATCTCATGGCTCAAGGAAGGGGACAAGAACACTCAGTTTTTCCACAAACCAATGTTGAAACATAGGTATCATAATTGTATCTTCTCACATACCAGCTAGAATGGATATCATCTCTCTTATCATAGGGATATTCAAAAAGAAATTACTTCATTCTACAACAATATCCTTAAAGAACCTAACCCTAATAGATTACAGGCCATGGAGAAAATAATCACCCAAATTATAAGATTGGTCATTGAAGATCAAAACACGCCTTTAATGAAGGAAATTACTTTGTAGGAAGTTGAGGATTAAGCATTGATGAGCCTCCCAAAAAATAAGGTCCCTAGACTAGATGGCTTCACCTCATATGTTTTCCAAACAAGTTGGGAATTCTTAGGTGAGGAGATATTAGCTTTGGTATAGGAATCACAAAGAATATTCTATATTCCCCCTTACTTTAAATGCCACATTCCTCACTCTTTCTCCTAAATGAGCACGAGCAGGAGACCCAAGTAGCTTCTAACGTATCACATTCTGAAATGTGATGTACACAATCCTTTCAAAGATCATTCTGCGTATACTTTCGTTTAGCACCCCATCTCCTCGACACTAAGCCAAACCTAAAGTTCATCTCCCCTTCCCTTAGGCATTTCTAATTTCCACGGTCTAGTGAGATCAAATTTCTCATTTCAAACCATGGATTTTCTACACAAATGTCAAGAGAACCAGGTAGTGTCCCAAAAAATCACAATAGGACAAATCCTATGACATAGTAACCTCCAATCGCCAAGTCGATGGTTTATTTGTCAAGTATTTGCAACTTCCTATGTTGTGTGACCTAGTAACCTTTTTTCTAAAATAAACCTAGGCCCAAATCTACTCATCTTATTCCCTGCGTTTTGAAGATGAATTTATAGTCTCTCTTTTGCTTTAGGATTAATCATTTCAAATTCCAGGTGATGTTTACCTGAATGTTTTTCTCAATTTTATATCAATATCATCTTTCTCTGGAGAAATGGTGCTTCTAATGGTCAAGTCCTCCTACAAAAGTGTCCAGACTAGTGCCCAAGAAGTTCCAGAAGGACCACCGCTACAAATTTACTACGACGCGACATCTCAAATCAATAATACCACTAAACTCTCTTGGTTTCATATATATTTAGATTTATCTAAGAAAAATGTTCCCTGGGACTAGGAGGATTTCAAGGTATATGTTAATATCAAGAGGTCCTATATTCACAAAGTGGCCACAAATATTTCTATCTTCCCATGTGTAGTGACTATTCACTGGATATTGTAGAACACCAATACAGGGTGATGGGTAACGAGGAGTCACACAAGCTAAGACTTTGCTTCCATTTATTCTATAGATATTGTTTCCTACTATATGTTATGAAAGAAGGAGGATACCTTTAATACTAGGTGGATGTCATATTTCCCTGTGGAAACTAAGGACATCCTGAAATCATGGTGGAAATAACCATCTATGTTTTGGGATAAGGCTAATCAGCTTTACTAAGGAAGATCTACTAATTCATGCCAACGATGATGAACCAGTAATATGGCAGATTTTGGTACCTTTCCTGGGATTTGGATTCATATTATGTACATTGTTGCCACTATGGCCACTATTTTTAACTTGATGAGAATTCTAGCTTCATCTATGAAGACCAACATACAAGTAGCAATGATTCCAAAGAGGGACCAACCATCAAAATTCTATATGGCATTATATCTTTTAAAACTAGTGTGTGCAAGGTGCCATTTTGATGAACGAAGCTACAACTAGACCCACGAGGTGTCAAACATTGTGCATTTTCATTACAAAATCTTTTGGGACCCAAACTATAAAGGTATGCATGAATCCATCTCTGAATCATTCATCACTCCTTTATACCAATTACTCTTTGGAGAAGAGGCCCCATGTATGTCCAAGAGGTATAGAGAAATAATCATCGGAGTGGTAGATTATTTTCCTATCTAGGAGAGAACCTTTATCAAAGTATTTGGTTCATACAATCCTCCTCACGTTGTCCCCATATTTGTGACACATAAGTTTATACTACAATAAGTTTGATACCAGATGACCATAGGTTTGTCTAAGGCACTACACAAAGGTAAGAAAAATCCTTTGCCCACCTTCCCTTTGACTATTTGGGCCTATACCATTACAAATTTTAAAGAAGTAGAAATAGAATCTAAGGAGATGAGGGGATTCTACTTTGTAGAACTGAGTCACCATAGGTAGGAACCTAAGGGGATTATGGTAGCACACTGCAAGAAAGCAGGCCTCAACTGGTCATACATGCAAAGAAAACATTTCCATGAATACAAGGTCAAGAACCAGTATAATAATGACAAGGAAATAGGGCCAAGCAAGTAATAGGAAAATGAAGATGATCAGGTCAAGTAGTCATAAGAAAGCATAAGCCTACAATCTAGTACAACCCTTATAGAAAGGAAGAAATATGAGCAAAAGAAAAGTGGAAAACAAGAAAAGCATAATGGAAATGAACGAGAAGGCCCTTTGGAGGAGAAAGAGGAAGATGAAGATAATAAAACCGTCAAAGAAATAAACACAACCCTTGCTAGGAAGAAGTAAGAGTTGAGGAGGAAAGGGGAAGAAGATATGAGGTAGTCACAGAAGATACGAGACCAGTAGCCTAATGATCTCTAGCAATGACAACAAGAAGAGGAAAAAAAGAGGAAGAAAGAACAAGAAGAATGATTAATGAAGGAAGAGGAAGAATCAAGGGCACAAGAGGGCAGAATAGAGAAACAAATAAGAGGAAGAAGAAATCAGGAAAATGCAAGA